>JAGFPH010004388.1:37144-47779 GCA_018207615.1 Philaenus spumarius | reverse complement strand
CTAATACGTCAGGTAAAATGCCTCGTATAGTGTAGACGGGCCTTTCAATGTGATTACCTCAGTGTTTGATTTCTAAACAATAATTTAAACTTATCCATGTAATTGATTCGGTAAGGGCATTTTCAGAATAATTTATTACTCCAGATTACTGCTCATAGTTATTACGAATAATTGTGATAACATTTTTTCCAGTTCCGGTATAAGATTATAACACAATAAAGCCATAAAGTTAAAGAGTCACAAGACAAACAATAACTGAAACTATCTTCTAATATATGGCGGTCTGGAATGCGGTTATTTGAACATCTTATCCTCTCAAGTCTTCCAGCTTATCTTGTCTTACACTATATACACACCATACTTTGTCAGTGTGACACAAGAACAGGAATTATCAGAGAGTTATGAAACAAAGTATATAAGGACTGTATTGTGAGAGTGTGTTCAAAATGTCGCTAGTTGAGTAGTGTAGGCTACTATGTGATTTTGACAAACGAAACAAACAAATCACAGTTCAACCAATCACATAAAATACATCAAAACAAGCAAAGCTATGTTCGCGTTATTTGATAGCCACCATAGCGAATTGGTCCTACGTGTCTTATTTTTAGGGTATCGTTTAAAACAGGACGACAGCACTATTTTAATGTTCCTTCTTAAAGGAGTTATTCAATTCTATCATTCTGAATACTAAGTCAGTCTGTCAGTCAGATACTAAGAGGAATACGTCGGGGACGTAAATTATAAGTTTAGGCTAAGTATATAAATATTCCATTCAACATAATTTCGTTATTTTGAAGTGTTTGGCCGAGTCATTTACGCGAGGTTAGGTAGAAAAGCAAACTACTACTTTTTTTAAAGCTAAAAACCTGGGTGGTTATCATTGCTACAATCTACTACAGTTTAGTTCGAGAAAAATTTTGTATCTAGCAACAACGCAACAACTGATAGCATTGTTGTTCTATAATTAGGATTAGTGTTTGCCTATGAAGAGTTCTATAAATTAATTATTAAGGTATTGAATCATTATGCTGAATGTTATATTGTTTATTAAACCATTCATAAACAAATATCATGTCCGCATCTCTGTTAACATTTTCTCTTCTCATAAAACATTCAAACATTTATTTGTCTTCATTGTTGATAGCCTTAGAACTACATATATTTTATGTATATTATTTATTTGTTGTCAACTGTAGTCTCTCTAGTTTTACTTTACCTTTTATGTTTCACTGCCGCAGGCACCTTCATCGAGCCAGTCTTGTATAGAAAGTGACACACTACGATAAGGTACCTCTCACGTTATCGATAAGTATAAAGTAAAATTATTATTGCTTTGCCATATTTTGTTTGTATGACGTGTACGACCAATATGTGTACGAAAATATGTGTTAAATTAAGTGTTGTGTATATATGAATGTTTGAGTGGACATAGATAGCTGGCCGGCCTGATGATGCTGTCTGTGGCAGTGAAACATATAGCAACATAAAAGGTAAAGTAAAACTAGAGACTACAGTTGACAACAAATAAATAATATACATTTATTTGTCATCATGAATAAAAAAAAATTGCACAAATTTGTATATTGTTATGAAATGGAACATAAAGTAAAAAAATCATATGTAAACTAGTTAGAAAACATAAATCTAAAAGAATAAACCTGATTTTTTGTTGTCTGCTTTAAATTGTACGAAAAATTTATAAATTTCTCACATATAAAGAATATTACATGATATAATAATTATACAAGATACCAGAACGAGAAACAAAGTATTTAGTTTGTTTGTGAGTTGCCCATGGTGTTTACAATAAAATTACCATGTTAAGTTACACTTTTTAAATAACAACTCTATGTTGTATATATATCGACTTTCTAAAAAATGTTTATCTAACAGATGGTACTACTTAACTTAGGGGTTAAAATGACACAGTAATACATAGTTGCAGCAAGGGTACAAATAAGTTTAGACTAAATGTAAATTATAAATTTTGTTCCTTGTGTGTTTCCCATAGACATATTTCAAACGAAAATAATCTTGGATTTACTTTTAAATAACAGAAGTTAAAAAGTTAAACATTCAAAAATTACGAAAACATTATTCAATTTATAAAATTAGTGAAGAAAATATTATTGGTAAAAGTGATGAATCAGTAAGAGACTTGAATGTGATGTTAATGTCACGGTTAGTCGTTTCACCGTCTGACATAGCGTCATTATAGCGTTGTGTTATAGCGTTGTGTTATAGCGTCATTTTTATTTTCGGCGACGAAGTTTGCTACTAGGTTTTAACACATAAAGACTCTAGTTTTTAGGATTAACGAAAGAATAAACTAAGCCGCAATTCAAGGTCCAACTTAAAAACTTGAGTTTTCAACGTTTTAAAACCTCTTATAACCAGATATTTTACATTTTGAATATTTAAAAACTATTTCTTGTAAAGCTTATGGGCATTAAGGAATAATTAAGCAAAATTTCAGCTACTCAGAAACTACGGTTTATGAAATATATAATAATTTGATCTCGGAGCTGAACCGCTGACATAAGTTTAGCAAATTTCCAAAATTAAATTTATATGTTTTAGGGTTTCAACCAACAATTTTAGAAATTGGTCTACTCACGAAGGCTCTGTCTAAATAGCCTGCGTCTAAGTAATATATTAGTAGAATATTTTTGCACTTTGACTTCGGGTTATGGACTTCTTCGCTTCGCTCGCAGCATACTAAACTCGGCCGTCGGTCTCAGATCAGATGATGTCGTTAAGGTAACATCCTCACGTGGATTTGAACCGGGTACTTTTATGGTATTTTACGTTTTGGTCGATTTTAGGCGAACCAAGTGAGCTTGTATAATATCCTACATGTATTTTTTTCAGATAAAACTGTAAAAAGTTTCATTCTTGTACGAAAAATCTTAAAAAAATGTTACTTTCGGTCAAAAAATGTGCTTACGGTGTAGGAGTTGTTTTACTAACGAACTCGCTTGAGCGACTTAAGACAACCAACTTTTGTAGCAAATTTGGAAAAAATTGGATTTAAAATGCGGCCGTTAGAGTACGAATACATATATATACATATAGGCCTATATATATATAATTTTTAACAACACCCCAAAACGTGTTCTAGGGACCATGATCGGTGCTAATTTACTACTCCCGACCTTAGGTTTCGCCAAAAGGGTCGCTGTAATAGCACATCTTTCCTATGGAAATTCGCTAATAATCTATTGTTATTTTTTATGTAGTTTCAGTAATTCGTAAAAAATATCAATTAATCAAATATTTTAAATTAGCAATTAGGAAGTATAACACAGGACATGCCAATTAAATATGTCGATAGACTGATAAAAATTACATGGTTTGATAATTTTATTAACTAGCTTTCGATACGCCTAATTTAATGCAATATGTGTCTGTTTTTATACTGATTTATTTGCATTTTTTAGATTACATTACTGAATATTTCTTCTTTTTGACCTTCAAAATTTAAAAAAATGACCTTCAAAATTGCATTTCTGTTTCGAATCTAATCATATCGCTACTGGTACCCAATAATAGATTCAATAATTCTCGATTATATTTAATTAATTTTATTTTGAAGATAAACTTAGCCAATCTTTCAGAAATATATTTCTCACTTTTAACTACTTTGTGAACATTTTTTAAACAGTCAAATAAAAACATGTAAGGAAACTACAATAAATAATATTAAATATTTAAAATCTTCCAAATGATTTCTTTTATTAGATACAACTATAGTTTGTGCAAACTGGGAAGGCGGTCGGTCGTTCTCGCACATGGTTGCCTCCTATGAGCGCCCTGTCCTACGAGCGCCATGTCCACCTAGCCCCTACTCTCGGGTTGACGAGGGTCAGAGAGGGGTTGACAGGTCTAGGAGCTTTCCAACGAGCTGTGTCACCCCCTTCGACCACCTGTACTTGTTAGTATTTACTGATCGATGAATTGACACGATCAGTGACATCGAAAAACATTCCTTAAATATGACCCATATGCTTGTATTTAAAACCTTTCTTATAGATAATCGCAACGATATATAGTTTATAATATTACAGTAATGTTATTTAACTGATTTAACAATAATTGAATTGCATAACATTAATTTAACCCGTAGTACAATGTGGGTTTTGCCAGCATATTAAATAGCTTATACACATTTGCTTAAAAATAATAATGCATAGAATTGCTTAAATACATGCTTAAAAAGGGTCGCCGGAATACTACACCCCGGAAAACTACCCCCCCCCAAGCAGGTTCCTACGTCATTTTGACGTCAGAGATCGGGGGGGCAGTTTTCCAGTCACGCACACTCAAGTTTCGATATAATTAGAATTAAAAAAAAACTAGAGGACTAACCTAAACTGTTTAGTCACAGTATGTTGCCGATAACAGTATAATTGTAGGAACCTGCTTGGGGGGGTAGTTTTCCGGGGGGTAGTATTCCGGCGACCCGCTTTTGCTAGGGGGGGTAGTATTCCAGTCGCGGACACGGCTCCCATATTGGTTAGTTGACAGATTTCGTGACTTCACGTTTCACCTGGGGGGGGGGGGGTAGTTTTCCGGGGGGTAGTATTCCGCATCCCCCTTAAAAATATTTGTTTTAATCCATTAGTTGTAACATTTTAGCCAATCAGCTGGCTTAAACAACGAACCTTTTCGCATTTTTTCCATCCACTACCAGAATATTAAGAGTACAAATTTGATGTCTTGCTTGACCAGTTTGAACTGGCGTCCGCAGGCCTTTCTTTGGATCCCTGTCGCGAAATTACTTCTGGCAAACCATGTGCGATGATTCGTGACAGGCACGTCTTGATTTTGAGGTGCCTTTGACTAATAGAACACTTATATAGAGTTAAAGTTGATGTTTTATTTTATGATTGATGTATAAACTAATCAAGTTATATTTAGACATATTAAATCCGCTTTTGAGGGATACGCATGCTTATATTACGTTTAATTTAGGGTTTTATAACATTTGTAGCTGATTTGAGGGGATTCATATTTAGGTCAGAAGTAAATACTACAAGAAGTACAGGTGGTCGAAGGGAGTGACACAGAAATACGGCGCTCGTTGGAAAGCTCCTAGACCTGTCAACCCCTCTCTGACCCTCGTCAACCCGAGAGTGGGCGCTAGATGGACATGGCGCTCGTTGGACAGGGCGCTCGTAGGAGGACACCCTCGCACATACACAAGCGCAGGGGATTATGACCGACCCTCATTAGGATCGGTGCGTCACCAATAATTGGGAATCGTACTCTATACAATAGTGTTTTTATATTGTATTTTAAAGTTAACTTATATATTAGCATGATTGTGATTCTGAATTATTATGATTCATTAATTAATTCTAAGCAAATAGATACCAAACACGGCGTGTATACGACTATCCATTAAAATAACTTTAAAATTATCGGTTTACTAAGCGGACTTGGTTGCTATAAATATAATGTTATATATATTTTTGAACGAGTTCTTTGAGAGGGTATTTTATATTTTTAACAACGCGCTTTTATTTTACTTAAGTTTAATGTTATTGCAGTTGTACATTTTGCCATTGCAATAGAGCAAAACTTATTCAAGTTACTGAAAGAGGTAAACATACTTGGTCTGACACTGTTGTTAGTTACTTAGGTGTGTAACTGTGTTTTTATTTATTATGTAATCGTTCTGTAATTATGTGTAACTGTTTGTGTAAATGACGAAGAGCAATCTGATAATAAACTTGAAAATGGCTGAATAGCCGAAACGGTCTTAGCGGCGATAACGGAATATTGAAGACGGTCCTAATTCTAATAATTAGTTACTTTATAAGTTTAGAAAAAAATAGTTTATAATAACCATTGTTATGTTTAAATGTACACAATTCTATCTAGACCTACTTTAGATTGTATCAAATTGTGTTTCACAATTGTGTAGAAGCACTTTTATTTTCCATTGTTATTAGCATCTGGAATAAAAATAAAATCGCAACAAATATTTATAGTAGCAACCAAAGTTTGCTCGAGAAACAACTCGTGTTAATATTTATTTTAATGGTTTGTTGTATACATGCCGTGTTTGGTATCTATTTGCTCAGAAATAATTACTGGATCATAATCACACTAACATACGTTTTCTTTAAAATTCAATATAAAACATACTAGGGTACTGAGAACAGCTAACAATAGGTAACTAATGAGGGTCGATAGCCCGTGAGTTTGCGTGCATGTGCTAGGTTAGTGATAGGTAGGAACCTTTTCCAACCGCCTTCCCTATTTGCACAAACTATAGTTTAGATTTTACTTTCTACTTGTCGACAGTTTAGACCTCCTTATGTCCGAAATTTTTTTTCTGAATTATGACTTTGTTTGTCCGCCATCTGTATACACACTATAAATAAACGCAACTAGCTGTATCGAGTACTTATACCGACATTACAGATCTTTATCAACGTTTTGACTAAATTTGTGTTCACATCTTTATGGCGGATTATATGAGAAAGTCGAGAGAGAAAACTCCTGATGTATGGAATAGTATCATCGATTGGAGTTGTAAGAAAGTCGTAAAGTTTTTCCAATGATGTTAAAAAGTTTAAACAAAAATAATATATAAGATTGGAACATGGTTACTTACTTAATGAAACGAGGGAAAGCTCATACCCTCAATTTAAATTAAAAAGTACAAATTGTATAAAGGTTGGTTATTTTCACAAAATCTCTACGAATAACTTTGCTAAGTTTTGAAAATATGAACATAAATTGACAGACTAAATAAGTGTGTCTAATATATTTTATCTAAACCATTTCAGATGGTTTCAATTATTACTAGCTTCTACTGATTTCAATTTATACTTATTATATTCATGCAGCATATGTACAAAAGAGATACTAGAGATGCAAGGAGAACTGGCAAAATTATAATCCGTATCAAACCAAACTGACATAAATATAAAAGCCATCTGGACCAAAACAACTCGAATATGAAATGTTGATTATCTTTATGAAACTTACAAAGCAAGTAAAATGAAAGTGAAGTACACGAAGACAATAAGATGCTGTTACAACTTCCATTGCCTTGAACTAAGTAGCTATTAATTATCTGGTAGGCTGCGTCAAACTTTAAATAGGCCTGAGAAACTGATTGACCTCGCCAAGACCAGCTGTTGTTTGTTGTACTATTTTACTCGAACTTATTACAACAACATCTTTAAAATGTTTGTGTTATTGTATGGTATTGTATCATGTTATAAAGTTCAATCCTGGTAACTGGCCATCGATTTACCTACGCTAATCATTGCTCTCTCTTCTACTTTAGTCTGGTATAAAATAAAGACAATAATAATAAAAAAAAAAAAACCCTCAAGTTATTGTTGAAGACGCAATCTCTTTCTAAAAAAGCTAAGTGTACAGACAATTAAATAATTATTAGTTTAAAAGCTATTTTAATTTAAGCTTCTTTTGAACTATTTATCTGGGAGAGGATTTTATAATTTGTCTTTAATACTAATCAGCAAGTTATAATTAGTCCAGACAGTATAAGCTAATGATCTAACCTTGATTCCTAAAATAAACCAAGTGCAAGCATTTATTTAGTTCATCCGCTTTTAGAATACATCTATGGGGAAATTACTTCCATTCTTGGACGATAAGTAAACAGTCCTGCGACTACAGATAAGGTTCCTTTTCAGGACTTCTAATTTGTTCTAAGTATAGAGTAAGCAGGAGCGATGGTTGTTGAATGCAATTTTTCCTTGCCAATGCCTTCAAGTAGCCTATTACAGGAAACCCTTCTGGGAGAATTAAGTGACGCTTCTTTTTGAGAATGTCGCAGCAAAGTTTTGAAAGTCAGATTATCCATTTCCGTCAGCATATGATAGAAGAATGTTTTTATTTCATTCTAAGTACAGTATGTTTTTAAGAGATTCACGAAATAGTATGAACTTTTTCTTCATAACGTATTATTAATTAACCACATTATGGTAGAAGGTGACTGATAGTCAAAAGTATACTTTCTCTAAAAGATTTTACATTGCGTCGCAAACATTACATTTCTTAGCGCTATGCTCCACTAATTTACAGATGTTTAGTTGCCATGGGTTATTGGTTTCAGAAAGCGGCCGGAACATTTTAGTGAGATCATTATTTTATTTTTGTGCAGTTTTGAAAAACAGTTTCATAATTTTCTGTGGTAGTTAGCAGCGTTCAACATGTGTTTCTAATTCTTTGTCACTTTATATATTTGTATATTGTAATTTGAAGTATGCATTTATATTATTGAAGCAATTAGTCCAAAAGTAAATATATTATAAAACACAACTTCTGACTCATTTATATTTACAGTAATTTTGTTTACCTTCCAGTAGTTATCAGCGCTAAATTAACATCTTGTTTAATTACAAAATAATTCAAACAGATGATCATAAAAGTGTACGAGACCAAAGCTTGCAAGATCTGTTAATAAACGACTGGCATGTGTTACCGTCAAAAGAATTAATATCAGCTTATATCTAAAAATAATACCGACTACTTTTGTAGTAATCCTTTCCAAATTTAACTTCTAACTGTCTGATAAACTACATCTGTTTTGGGTCTAACTAAAACATAAAGGCATTAATACTTACACTAAAGCATACATAATTTTATATATAATTTCTGAGGACTTTAGATAATGATTAGATAATACGCTTCATTGGAACTCGGTAAGAGTGTTACGAAGTTTAGTAGAATGCGTGACGCACCACACAAGGACAAGGGGTTTTGTATAAGTGGGTTATAGTTTATTGGGAAGGGGATTTTATTATTTTCCTCCTCGAGTAAGAGAGAAAAGCCTACGTGATTTCAACCACGCAGTTTGTGTAAAATCAACCTTGGTATTCTAAACTACTTGCAACTTAATGAGATAAATGATAACTAGGTGTGTATAAGAGGCAAATTTATTGACAGCCAATTGAAAAAAATTCTAATAACTATAGCCAATATGTAGTCAATAATTTTATTCCTTGATGAATTAGTAGTTTAAACTGTCTTAATGGATTATTTGTTTGACATGAAGAAAGAAAAACAACGTCTGATGGGCAACGTTGTTGGAAGGTTGTTAGGTTCTATTGTAAAGCGAATTTGGGTGTGTGGTTTCTTTGGCAATAAGATTATAACATAAGGCTAACAGAACCAAATTTATCTAAGTCCATTTTTAAGTAACGAGTAACGAAGATACCTTTAGATTCAAATTGCCTACATGGTAAGTTTCCAAACTTGTTTACGGTTCTGCCACTTTACTTACACCTATCGCGGTTGTTCATTATCCGTTGGAACAAATTGATAGTTAAAACCCTACTTACAAACACCAACTTGACAAGAGAAATATTCCAAGTATAAATTAAGAAAAATATTCATAATCATTATTTCTTTTAGATGATGAACTCCTACAGTAAAAATTACTTTAGTAATGTGTAGATTATGAAATTTGAATGATCAATGCAAAGCTAGCTGCAGTAATATCAAAATGTAGTTTGGGCATACGTATGCGATTTTATGGTAGTTTTTTCTTTGCCACAAAACATATTTATTTTTGTTGATGGCCACAATTTAATTCAAACCATTATGATTACTTCGAGGTTAAAAGAATTCATACCCTCTAATAAAAGTTTCAAAGTGAAAACTTATGTTTAGTATCGCACTTGAATACTTTTTTATTAGTAAAAGTTTTATCAATTGTTGGAAGGCTTATTCATTTTGACGTTTCATTGTAAATACGGCATTGATAAGACATGTCAATGTATACAACGTGCTCAAATATCAAAACGTGTATATCCCCACTTTTCACTACATGTGTCGTCTTATCAATTATTGTCAAACACTTCAGAATGGCTTAATGTGTCATTTGAGAATATATGTGTATGTTCCAGGGAAATATAAAAAGATTAGACAATTGCACAAATTTAAACTTAATTCCGTTCTACCTTGAAGTACTTTACCGATTCGACAAGAATTATGTTATAATTTAGGTACAGGGGTTCTAATTTAGGCCTACAATTTTATAACGATTTTATATATCTTCATAGATTGAACTTTACTGTTTTTGTAATTGGAGCATACACAAGTAACATTTTTAATAGTTTTGGTGTTTGGACTTATTTCTTTCAAATAATGTAAACAATGCAATCGATTCTATGTATCTTAAAATCCTTATATGCGAAATTTATTAAAACTTTTAAGAGCCGTTTTCCAATCTTTTGTTTATTCCTTCTTCTCTTATAGCCTACACTGAACTGATGAATTAAACGATAAATAACTTTGTCAAAATTCGTATAATAACCATTTTTCTAGAGAATGAGACCTAGCACAATCGATTCTATGCACCTTAAACCCTTATGTGCAAAATTTGATCAATATCGTTAGAGCCGTTTTCAAATCTGGATACATACATACAAAAATCCCTCGTTTAATAGTGTAGGATATGTTAAACTTAAACCTGTTTTCTGTCATTTAAAAAAATGGTTTCAGCGTTTGCTCACTTTTGATTTAAATCGGTAGGCCTAGGCTACTATTTGTGCAATGCAACACAAATAACAAATTTCAATTGAATTTTATCCTAAAAATACAATGAATTTGTGAACCTCTACTGTATACAATACATATTTTCTC
>JAGFPH010004388.1:13654-32144 GCA_018207615.1 Philaenus spumarius | reverse complement strand
TAACGCTATCGTGTGTTATTTGTGCGAGTATATTGTCACACATACATATAGCCTGTTGTATACACTTGTCAAACATTTAACCGCATTAAATAATTATATTTTAAAATTATTTGGCAATTTCATCATGTTATTGTTAACAGATACCGCTCCTACAATTAAGAAAAGTCAACGCAATGAATATTGGGTACAATAATTGTATTTTAAATGTGACATAGGATCCGAGTTTCCTGGCCCATAAATGCACCGCGTAGTGAGTTTCGTCCAAATCTATCAATGTTTTCATGTTTCGAAGCTCATCCAGTCCATTCCGTCCACTTATGTTAATAATGTTACATCTCGGCGTCCATTTACCCTCAAATAATGGTTATAATAGTCACATTTTACCCTTAACGCAAGAAATCCAAATTCAAATGGTCTGTTTGTAATTTAAGAATAATATGTACCAAATTTCAGCTATCTAACTCTATAGATGTTAATAGAAATGAGTTAATATATAGAGGTAGTAACCCCATTTTTACCGCAAGTAACTTAGTTGCAGGTTACAAAAATGTGTTTGCTTTATTTTTTCTTAGTACTATCTAAGAAATAAGTGTAGTACATTTCAGCTCTCTAGGTTAAAGAAAATTATAAGAATTAATATTTATAGTTTTATGGTTTTTTTTTAAATTTCCACCTCTTAAGCGCTAGTCCATTACTGTTACTATTTACCACATATGAAACAAAGGTGTCAATCAACAGCTTTTTAGCTTCATGGGAAGTATAACACTTTATTTTTATTGTAAAGGGTCTGTTACCACCCAATTCAGCCATTAGACGCAATTATTTAAACTGTTTTTATTATTATTTTCCTATACAGCACTTAGAATTGATAAGTGCCAATTTTCAGCTCTCTAGATTTGTGGGAAGTTAGCAGAAGTTATTGCTTAAGGGATGGTTATTCCACTTTTACCTCTTAGCAGCAAACGACAACATACAAATCTGGTATACTTTTCTATGTACTTTATCTTGTAAGAAATAAATGTAAAAAATTACAGCTCTCTAGTTTTAAACAAAGTATAACAATTATTATTTTTTTAAGAGTTGTTTCAAAAAAAATTAGTACTGTAGCTTTTTATTAGTAAAAACTTTTTCCAATTGGGTCAGTAGTTCCAGAGATTATTCCCTACATACAAACAAATTTTACGTAATATTTATTATTTTACTAACCATCAAACAGTCCGTTTTTGGTTCACGTTTAGGTCGGCCCGACATTAGGCCTATTTCAGCAAACGCTGTTATTTGTGTTATAACGACTCAGAAATGGTGAATTTTTTAAAGTGTTTTACGTGTGTTTTTTTAAATGTGTTTAAGTGTGTAATGTGGATATTTTGAGATAAGAATTCTTTGACAATGACATTTGTGGTATCGAAACCGCGGTCAGACGTGTTCTGAACCAAAAACGGACTGTTTGAAGGTTAGTAAAATAATAATAATTATTATTATTTAACAGACCAGGAAGTAGGACAATAAAAACATGAACAAATTTTACGTCTTTATAATATTAGTAGATAATTAATTATAATACAAATAATTATTATTATTTCCGATCTTGTAGCTCATATTTATCTTTCATACAGAGTATTGAATATTGAATTTGGCTTTCCTTATACGAGTGTTTCTTGCCAAAAAATAACGGAAAAGTAAATATAAAACTTCGTTTCCAGACAATCTATCATTTTGTATTTTAACAAAAACGCGTTGCACTTTTTACTCGTATGTGAGATTTTTGTATTTTTCGGATTTTGCATTCCCACTTTTACAAAAAACAATATTTTTATATTTTTTTAAATTATTGGCCATTTAAAATTTTTTACAACAAATACACGAAGAAACAACTCGGGTTCTTACTAATTTTTTTTCCGATATCTCGAAAGACAAGTGAGTTCGACAACAAATCCGAAATATAAAAATTAAGTCGCGGTTTCTAAAAGGTTAAGGGTTATATATTTATTGTTATTATACAGACATGTTTGTTTTAGGATAATTTTATTGTAGACAACTACTAAGAAATTTGGTTCTAGGATGAAACTGACATAATTCACAGGTTTACTTGGACCAAAATAATGAAAACAGTTCATATAAACATAATAGGTTCTGAAATGTTTCATTTCCAGAAATTCTACCATTCAATTTAGTACCAGAGATTAAATAACTTCTTTGTTTAACTAACAAAAATCAGAGCAACCGAGTTATCGATAAAAACCCGGTATCAATTTTGAAATAGTTAAAAGTCAAATTTGTATATTTTATTAAATCTGGGAATAAATTTGATATTTTTTACGAATTAGAATTCTAAATAAATTTTCCTTTTATTAGAATCTTGGTCTAATTTTTTCCCCAACAATTCCATTGCCCTATGACTTACCGTAAAATAAAATAGGTATTGCGTGTCGTTGAAAATAAAATGTATTTTTCTGCATATTTTCTGTAAAGTTAAAAGTTTAAAAAATAGTCTATGTTAAATATTTGTGAAACTTTAAAAAACATGCTTAGGCCTATACAAAATTTGAACTCACTATTGTTATCTGTTTCCAAAGGTATGATTTTTGTTATTATTAAAATACTTTTGCTATTTACTTTTTAAATTGTTCAATACATTATTTGGAATACAGCTGTGAAGAGTGACATTTTCCTAAAATAACCTGAATATCGTGAAGCCGGTTTGATTATTCGTTTCTAAATATTTGATTATTATTAAACCAGAAAATAGTTTTTTTTAACACATTAGTTCATTAACTAGATATTATTAAAAAAATATAACAAGTAATATTTAATCATATTAGGAACTGCGTAACATTTATACTTCCAGCCTACGTAATCTATAGAAGCAAAATTTCAATTGGATAATCAATTGGACGAATAACCGATTTGGTCATCATCGACCGTAACATTAAATAGAACATTAAATCGACCGTAACGATAACATTAAATCGCCTGATATATCCTCCACATTGTCATAAGCAACAGTATTAAAAAAACTCCAACAATCAAATAATTAAAAAACTTAAACAGTTAACAATACCTTTCTTGAGTTTAATTTTGATTTACTTAATTGGTTGTCAGTTCAAAAACTAAGAAACAAAAATAAATATGTAAGGTCTAATGAGACTAAACACTCATTACAGAATTGTACACATAAATTAGAGCACAAAACTAAATATTTGCAAGCGTGATGCAGGAGGAAGAGCAATACCTGACGCTGCTTGGATTGAATCTAGTATGTCAATATTCTACGCGAGGGTTGTAACTTTTCATAAAAGCATTGTAGTTTTAAAACTTAAAATGGTGGCTGTAATAAGTGTTTATGTTTAACATTTCTTTTGGAATAGGTAAACTTTACCCACTACAACAAGCTTGACTGTTGACTGACACTACAACTACCTGCAGCGCTGTGACTCCACAAAAAAGTACCCACCAAGTGGTTCGGGTTCTACTATCATCCCTTCCAGTCTACCACATGTTGCTTCTCGCAGTCGCAGATAGATGAAAACATCTGCAGAAAGGGTTCTCTGACTGCGCAGATGTTAGTCCAGAGCATTCACGGCTTACATATAAAATCTTAAAAACTGAAAATAGTATGTATATTGCAGGCACGTAGCCAAGACGAGAATTAAAACTTTCCTTCCCGAAATTTTCAGGAGAAATTGAAATTTTTTACGAGATTATTAAAAACTTGGGGTTTTCTCCACACGCTATGAATGTAAGTCAGGGAATTTTAAACTAGGTCGGGGTATTTTGTATCAGAATTAATTATTATACTAATAATTTATATTGGGGAATAATTTTCTTTAGCGGACTTTCACAGTTGTATTTTAAATCATGCTTTAATTTTAGAATATTTATTAAAATTAGTACAAATTATATTTTGGCTTCTTTTTCTTTAACAGACCTTTGTGACTGTATTTCAAATGACTTTTTATTGCCAATAGTTAATAAAATCATCAAAAAAAATACGTGAATATAGTTTTCATTTTTGGCTGTTAGTTTTAAAATAACTGCATATTAGATTATTATCAGTGAGTTTAGTTAATGTTAGGGCTTAATCTCCCGTCTCATTATTTGTTTGTTTGTTTGAAAAGACTGCCTATAGATAATTTTTCTAACTCCTACTTGTGTTTGATATCGATACAGCTCGAGTAAAAGCATCGAATCCAATGAGCGGAGCCAACCTTGAGAAGCCCAACCTTTAAACAGTTAGTAGGTAACAAAATTCGCCCCGATGTGAAGTGACTCGATTGAAAATCATGCATCTTGTTTATAAGCAAATCTCTTTAATCAAAATTTGTGTCACCTACGAATTATAGTTTAGATGTTCATAACATGAACGATTTCCTGAAAATAACAAAAAGATTATCTTCAAAATTAGATGAAAGGAATTCAATCCTCTTATATTAAATAAATATTGAAATATTAAATATTGAAAAGGATGGAACTGTTTCGTCCTGGTATTGCACAACCTTAAGACATTGGATTTTAACTCTTAATTTTACATCTCTCTTTTATATGTAAAGATAGATATATACATTTTTTAAATATCTTCAATTGTTGTGTCCGTACTTCAAACGTTTTCATTCTCATAGTTTCACAAAATGATTTTTAAGTTCCATTTATTATTAATTTGTCAAATTTATTATAAAAATATGTGGAAGAATTAAAAATGTATTTGTTAACAATGGATTTAGAAAGAGATTGAGATCACTTTCTGTATATTCGATTTGAAACATTTAACAGCCTTCATTTTCCGTGGTCATAATGTTTTTGTAAAAAATCAAAATAGCGGATATATGGGAAACTAGGCATTTTCGGACCCTTGTTTATTTATTTGCCTTTTATTATTACATGTAGTGAACTTACTCAATCTTTTATTTTCTTCATATCACACTGTATAATACGTATAGATTATCAAATTTTATATTAAGTACTTTATGTTTATGATTTTTATGAGTGTATTTATGGTTGTAGATTTACTGTACACGTGTTGATGTACGTTATCGTTATTAATTTATGTTTTGACTCGAAACAACATTTTGCAACCTGTATTAATTGCAGTAGTGATATCTTTACAGCCTTCATACTGCAGTTTGGATTACCGCGGTTAAACGTCCAACCTATTATAACCGTAGAACTAACTACAACGGACAAAACCCTGACCTGGTGAAATCGTGACATGTTATATTAATAAATCTTATATGAACTACTTTCGCCTGCCTTGAACTCCCACGACAATGTTGAGCCAAACTTGGGCAAAGATAAAGTCTAATTGCATGTGAACATAGAGACTATAAAACAGATTAGGCCTACTGTATTCACGGTGAAAGTAATGTCAGAGGGAATATTATAACAACTTTGTAACGTGTGCAAACATAAATCGAGTAGAATTTATAGTTTATACGATCTTGGAACGGTATATACAGACATTTATCTTACAGTTATTATATTAATGTAACATGATATATTTATGTTTAAGTATTTACAACGTATCATAATGCATTATAGGTAAATAGAACATAAATTAAAAATGTGCTTGTTAGAAACTACATAGAATATAAAATAGGTTTAAAATAACTTTGCCTGTTTCGTTTTGACGTCAGATAAAGAACAGATATTTGTTAACGAAAATCTCAATAAAAAGTCGAAACACGAAAACAGACCATGGGAACTTGTTTTAGTATCTAAAAAAATGCAAGTTCACCTAATAGTTAGTTACAATGTATTTAAAATAACATTTTCATTTCGAAGAATGACAAAAACATATTAATACTTATAAAAATATGTTTCTTTTCCAAAAGCTTACAAGACAATTAATTATTTGAGCTGCATCTAAACAAATTAAAACTTTACCATTGCTAGTTAGAGTTAGAATAGCGGAAAGTGAACATCTGAGCTATATTTTTATTCATGGAAATAATATTTATTCTCACGAATTATTGTGTTAGTTGGTTGTTTATAACAAGTTATTAAGATGTATATACTCATTATAAATACTATTAGGCCTAACTGCCGTTGGAAAATTGAATTTTGTTAGAAAACACTGTTATACCTCACAAATTGTACCAGCAGTGTTTTACAATGTATAACTTACGTCAAAAATAAAATAGTTAGTAATACTGATAACCAATGTCAGCGTTGACTCGGCAATGTAATAAGACTTTGGAGAAAGACAAAGTAAAACAATTTGTGGTTCAATCTACTAAATCTTAAACATGTGTGTGTTCATTCAATGTTGCAAAAAGACTTGGTTTTGTGGTTTTATTCAATTAATACCTTTCTAATATAAGCAGAATTTTTAAAACCGAACATTTGTGATGAATTTTATGCTTAACATTTGATTAATAAAACATAAATAATAACTCTGCAAAAATATATTACTAAACATATTTTCAAACCAAGCATATGTATGTCTATATTTTTGGTTTATATATTTCATCGATCAGGAATTCATTTTAGTTTGAAAATTGATGTGCTTTAAAAAATATATAAAACTCTAATAAAAACTCCAGACCGTATCGGGTTTCTTGCTGATTTTATTTTGCTGTTTTCCGAAATTCGTCAGTATTTTAAAACTATAAGTATTTTAAAACATTTGAATGTTGTTAAGGAAACTGGAAAACATAATAATAACTCTGCAAACATAAAATACTAAACAAATTTTCAAACCAAGCAATGTATCTATTATATAACTTTTAATTAACTTCTAACTGATCAAACATTAGCCTCTATCAAACACTTATGATGAGTTGGATAACCAAAAAATTATCAGTTTGAGTAATTATTGCATTTCCATTGGTATATTAGATATTTAGTTATATTATCTCTTGGTGTGCCAAAGAGGTCAACTGAGCAAATGGCCTATACAAACATACCGTCTTACCATTATGAACTTCCAACTATGTTTTGTGGGTGTTATACTATCAATAACAGTTCCTATTTAATAAAAAATGTTGTCTCAGAATTGACATTCTTCACTTTTGTTAATGTCCCTAATACAACTATTAATATTGATATGGATTCTTATCTTTATCAAAGTATACGCAGTTTTATTCACGTGCTCTCAAATTATTACAGCCTAATAAATTACGAGCTTTATTATTTTTTTATAAAGCAATGCAATTTCGAGAACAAGAAAGCAATAAGTAAAATGAAAACCGGGTTTTTTTAAGATTCGCTAAATCACAAAGGCGAACAATCAGTCAATGGTTCCTGTATCAGAAAAAATATGGGTGGATGCCTCTGTAGAAAACAGACCTCGCGTTAGACCGCGCAAGAGGTGGATAATGTTAAAGATCGGCTAATGCCAAAAGTTGGCATCTGGAGCTAGATTGTTGCCAAAAAACAACTATGGAGGAAAATTAAAAAACGAGAAAGGTTCTAGCTCCGTTGGAATAAGTAATTAAGTATATCAATGTTGACTAGTGATTATCCATTGTGTTCCTAATTAATAAGATTGATTAAAACTATAACATGTTTTTTTAAATATTAAACCACTCACAATGGCTCAATATAGAAACCGATGTAACTAATTATTTCTAGATCAGGTTTTCTAAGTTAATAGTATTTCCTTGATTTCTCAACCAATAAAATTGTAAATAATTTAAACATATATTATGAATGTGTAATACGAATTTATCATATAAAATTGCTTATTTACTAATCTGACTACTTCATGCACTTCAATTTTGAATTACTTTAGATAGTAATAATTATAATCATCAATAAAATATATTTAATTGGTCAATATAAAAGTGAAGGTCACATATAAAATCCATATTACATATAATTAGAACTATTTATTACAGTCATAAATATTTTAATGCATTACTACAATGGCGACTCATTGTGTAACTCACAAATACACAAAACATTATAGTTTTGTTTACGTCGTTTGGAGTTCACTTAGAGATACACTCAAAATGTGACAAAAAAAAATGTAAATATAAAACATCTCAAACTCAGTTATACTATAATCAAACTATTACAGTTATACTTGTTACGTTATTTCTTTTAGAATACCAAATTACGTCTGTTTGAGTTATTTAGAATTTCAAAGTGTATAGGAAACTTTATAGTTTTGTTGTTGGTCTAACTGTTCGTGCCACCGCCTCGTAGAACTTTCATTTTACTACTCTTGTGAAGGAATTTTACACACAGATCTTTTTACAAACATAATGCAGAACTGAAGAAAATTCTTTGAAGTATAATCTACGTCTGGTACCAATTAGTAGGTCTTCTAATAACACTCCATCTTTTCAGGCTTCAAAGCAAAGGTAGGTCGAAAAACTGTAAAATTGTACGCTACTTAATATTCTATTTTCAACCGGATGTTACAACGTAACCCTTTAGTTGTTGACTTGTAGCTAAGTGAATGTAATGACTATTAATTATTTAGGGGAACAGAGTGGCTGAGTGGTTAAAGGCAGTCGACTAGACTGCTACAACTGGATTCTTCCGTAGGTTCGAACCTAGTTACCGGAGTTCGATTTCATTGTGCTATACGCTGTTCCCCGTTTTCATTAGTATAACTGGTATAAATTAAAGACGTCAAATAAATCAAAATCATGTTTTATTAGCTAACGCGTTGTTATTTCTATGTTTGAAACGTAGCGTCCATTAAGTAAGAAATAGTTCGACGACCAAACAAGGAATACACTTAAGGTATTACGCTTCAGCGGCTTTAACAACCACAATCTGAGTGCGTTATGACTCACGTTAGCGCTATAGAAATTACCTGTAAAACAATGTAGGTGAATCAGCCGTCGATGACATCACCACTGAATACGTCATACATACTGTGCGCCACTGCCTACGTAATTGTGAAACATTTCAGATGATAGTTCCTATTCCCTCTTACAGGATTAAACTATCAATTGAACTGATTAACGTCATTACTTGTATCATTTCCGCTTTGTAGAATACTCATTTCATTCCCCATTCACTGTTGATTCATGAAATGACACAAACAAAATGTGTGTAGTTAGTTTATAGTAAAAGGTATGGACATGTTTATACTTTTTATAAGATGTGGTTTTGTTATCTTCAAGGAAATGATTCCCATGTTTGTCTGCATTTAACGCAATTCCATTAACGACAAGGGGGACGATTAAGTGTGGATAACACGCAACCATTGGTAGATTTGGTGTGCTTTATAGTTTGCACATATTCACATATAGATCTACTCGTACACATAAATCAATAGCTTTATTAGTGAGAATAACAAAAAGGGAAATTTGGCAACCCTAATAGGCTCTTTTCATGATTGTCTATGTCGGATCCATTGTTTGGGCTTAAAAAAGAGGGGTGTATAAGTTTGATGTAAGTCTCTGTGGATCTATCTGTGGCATCAAAGCTCCCAAACGGATAAACCGATTTTGATTTAGTTTGTTTTGTTTGAAAGGTGACTTGATCGAGAGTGTTCTTAGCTATATTGAAGAAAAAATTTTCACCAGTTCGGGGGTCTTTAAAATGTTTAATGTATCTGTTATTTTAATTTAGCTTCTACTGACCAAAGATTAGCCTCTATCAAACACTTAAGATGATATGCATTATTTATGGCACCAAGTCACAATATTATAATATAATAGATTACCTTAAAAGGTCCACCGGATACTATCGAGTGCACACCGGTGCTAGTCACGACTGTTTTAATTAGTGTTTGTGTATGTGTTGTGTGTTTTGACTATTGTTTTAATATTTGACGATTCCTGCACAATCAATGAAAAAATAAAAACTAAGGAGAAGTTCTGATGATGAAGTTGCGACTTCGAAACTAGTCACTGACCAAAATTGAAGACACAAGACGGACCTTTTAAGGTAATCTATTATATTACTTAAGATGAGTATGACACTAGATGATATTTAGTTATATTATCTCTTGGTGTGCCAAAGAGGTCAACTGAGCAAATTACAAACATACCGTCTTACCATTATCAACTTCCAACTAGGTTTTGGGTGTTATATACTATCACTAATGGTTCCTATTTAATAAAAATGTCATCTCAGAACTGACATTGTACACTTTTTGTTAATGTCCCTAATATAAATATTAATATTGATATGGATTCATATTTTTATCAAAGTATAAGCATTTTTATTCACGTGCTCTCAAATTATCATAGCCTAATAAATTACGGGCTTTATTATTTTTTATAAAGCAATGCAGTACAAAAGGGATTTAATTCAAAAACAGAATTTTTAATTTTGTCTGACGTTTCTTAAATGTAAAAAGTTGTGTCAAAGATAATTTCTAAATTTTAACGCTTCGTAAATTTCTTTTTTTAATTAAATAGTTATGAGATCCTTTAAAAATGTATTACAATGAAGATATTTATAGTTCAAATATATATATTTTTTTAATAAATAAGTTACATTTTAATCATTTCCTTAACTTTATAATCTACTTAAACTTCCTAATTAATTCATTTGGTGTATTTTATACGCAATACTTTGTATTATTGCATGCAAATTAGATAAGAATTAAGAATAAGAATCATTATCCAACAAATCAAACGACCCGACAGGCAATGTTTAGAAAAAAATACTGGAAATCATTAATACATTAGGTTATATTTCAGTGAGCACAATTTGAGGTGGAATTAATAAATTACGATTGAAAACGAAAAAGATTGAGTACGAAGTTTGTTTTGGTAAGCTGTTTATGTACACGTACTAATTACTGTGCTAGTTTTAATAAAATTAAGCATTTTTTGTCCCATTTCACTTAATTTAAAGAAATACATCTATAACATTCGGAAATAAATTATGTTTTCGAGATATATTGAATTCCACCTGCGCATCTGATTGCTTTGAGCTACAGCATCTGCAGTCATAAAGTAAAATGCGTGAATCGATTGTTAAGCACTGATGACAGTATTTTCTCAAGTGTGATGTCACATAATAAACTCAATCACATTTCCCGCTATACGTTTTTATCAAGATTACTTATTAACAAAAAGTCGAGATGAGTATATATTTTTTATACATGACACTTTTATTAATTAAAAAAAATCGATACTGCGACACTTTATAAAAGTTTATATATTTATGTATATTGTAAATTCTTAGTGTTCAAATATCTGCACGGCTAAATAACTATAATTTAGTAAACTTAGAAACATGGAACAACTGTAACTTAGTAGAAATTTATATCATCTACCTAAATGAAAGTCAACGTCAAGTGCCGTACACAGGATCCCCATTTTTTTTAAGACGAGTTTTTTTCTGATGGAACCATTGCCATATATATATGTTTACGTTTTCTTAAAATAAAAAAAAACAATAAATAAAATGCTGATTTTTATGAAAACATATTATTTTAGTAAAGTTTTTTACTCCTTGGATCACCCCTCCCTAAATGTAAATATAATTGTTACTTTGTAATAAAACACAATTTGAAATTAATCCAAAAGAGCAATAGCAAGTGAAGTATTGTTAAATTCACCTCTGTTATAAAATGTGTTCTAGTTAGAAATTACTTCTATTTGTGTTAAAGTATCTATTAAATGCTCAAATAATTATTCAATAAACATTCTACTTTCTAATAAAGCAGCATTATATTATTTTATTTGTAACCCTTTTATCCTGTAGAGAACTTGATATAATAAACAAATATTTGCGGTATACAGGGTGTAAAAAAAACCTTTCGGGACTTTGGGATATGATTTCTCATACAAAAAGGAAGAAAAAAGTGCAAATAAACATAGGCCAGAAAACGCATCGTTTTTCAGATATCCGCCATTTTGTTTTTTGTACAAAATAGTTCATACCTCGAGAACGGTTTGACTGATTGAGTTCAAACTTGGCATGAAGTTTAACCTAACAATGATATATCTCAAGAAAAATAATCGATTAAAATCTAATTATGCGTTTCAAAATGGTTTCTGTTTGAAAATGTCAAACCTAAATTACTCAAAAACTGTACATTTTAACAAATAATGTCAAGATACCTTTTTTATAGCCCTTTAAACTACTCCTACATACAAACCTAACCTAAAAATTAGAATAGCAAATTGTTACAAATTATTACATCGGTTGTTCAAGGAAATGCAGCTGAGAAATAACCTTCATGGACGTTTATGTTATAGGATGGTGCAAGTGTCAAAACAATCGGATGAAGTATCATAGCTAAGTAAATACTCTATGTATTTTTAAAGTGGATAACTTCTACCCTACATATTCTTAGATAAAAATTGGGTCAATATCTTGATAAAAGCATAATACACTATGAATAAAATTAGTACACCATAAAGTTACTGTAGGCTCGTAAATACATAATGATAATAGCAATTAAATCTCTAAGGTTGAATTAGAAGGCTAAAATTAATAACAGCTTTAGGGAACCCTAAATCGAGCTAAGCCAGCCTAATCTTTACCTTGCCACACATTCCTTTAAAGAATTTAGCTGTATTTAAGTCATTAATAAACAACTTTCAAAATTCCGTCCGACCATGTCGCAATCTGTTACTACGAACGTGGTTCTGAATATTCATTATGCAGTTCTTGGATTTCAAGTTTTGTTCTTGGCTCCAGTTTGGGTTTCTTGACCTCTGGTCGAAATGTTTTCAGTATGAACTCCCCGTGGTAACAAGTGACCGCTTTAATTGTATACATTTTAATTAAAGTTACATTATAAATTACTGCTAGAGGAATTTTAATCAAGATTAAAACTACTAATGACTGATCTAAGATTAGAATAAAATGTCATTTGATCAGTTAGTACAAAATTACATCTTACAAGATTCCATAATTAATTCATTAATAAAGCTGTTTTATTTTCTGATATTTTTTATCTAATTTTATAAAAAGCATGTCTAGGTATTATGTATAATTTATTCAACAATTGAAATATAGAGTTTTAATTATTATTTATTTTATTTCATATCTCAACACGGCTGAACTACTCACAAGCAATATTATATGTACTGTAATACCCAAAATAAGTCGAATACAATTTCAATATCACATCAAAATACGCTATATTATTTTGATCTCTTGTACTTTATAATATATTAGAGACGGCTTGGCGTAATCAGTTAGAGCGTCGACTAGCTTGCTACAGTCGAACTTCTAATGCAGTTGCGCATGTTCGAGTCTAGTTGTTCAGGTTCTGTGCGATTATTTAGC
This sequence comes from Philaenus spumarius, assembly GCA_018207615.1. NCBI lineage: Eukaryota > Metazoa > Arthropoda > Insecta > Hemiptera > Aphrophoridae > Philaenus > Philaenus spumarius. The sequence continues at coordinate 18,989 of JAGFPH010004388.1, read as the reverse complement.
CCCCCAAAAGAAGGCTATAAAGCAAAAGGTTAAGACAAAAAACCAGTTATCCATTATTTTCCCATAGTTTCTAAAAATAATCCGTCTAAACAATTCATAAGTTTAAGTTCAAATTATACTTTTAAAATATTATGGTGACCTTCTCAATCAAGCGGCCTTGTTCTGGTCCAAGCTGCCCTTGACGTAAACACAACACGCACTAAATTTAGGTAAATACTTAACGTTTGGATTCAAGTTGAATAAAGATTTAAGTATTCGAAGTAATACCTTCTTAACTCCAATTCTAATCAAATGAGAATAAATACCTTGCTGTAGGTGTATTAAATTTATATCTTTATCATATAGGCCTTATTCACCGAATGTTGAGTAGTTATTTAGCAAAATTTGGCTTTACTTATGTTATCAGAATTTTAAAAACTACTGATTTTGAGTGTTTTACTGACTATATAATAACTTGACAGTTTTTTCTCTTTTTTTTTATGAAAAAGTTTTTGTTTTACAATTAAAATTTCAATTTATGACATTTATATTAATAACAAAAATTTTAATGAACCCATCTTAATAAATGTGTAGTACCAGGGCAGTCTAGTATTACCAAAGGAGTCAATTTCAACCTGAGGCTTTTATGTATTATAAATTCGTAAATGAAAAACCTAAAATTTAAAAAACACAACGGGTTAAGGGTTTATTAAGGGTTTATATCTTTAAATCGTACTATTTTCTCTGTAATACAACGGTGTATGGTGCTTCTTGTGACCACATAATTAAATAATTAAATTGTCGATCGGCAAAATTGTGGAAAGGAAGCCTTTACCAATTGTCATATCTATCCGCATATCACCGAAGTAGGAAAGCATTAAACTTAATGCAAAACAAATTTATCAAAACACAATACAACACTTAACTAAACAATGATTGTTCCAACATATATATATCAATTGCTATTAATATATTATATTAATTTAACTAATTTTAAATTAATTGCTTTAAAAATTAGTGTACATTCGCACTACATCAATCCAGACAGCTGTATCATGTAACTTCTCTTGGCGCCAAGGTATTAGTTTAAATGAGACTTGAATGTAGGGCTGTAGGCGTCACTCAATTGAACGAAAAGGTGATTCGTTGCAATTTTGGGTTGGTCTAGTGTTACCGCTGAATAAATTATCGTAATAGCTTCGAACAATCTGTTTCATTTATGCTTAATTGTTATCAGAGGTTTTGTAGAAACAAATTAATACTTTTTTTCTAATTATAAATAAGTTTTTTCATAACTTTAAATTTTTCTAAGTTCTAAATACAAAAAATACAAAATTGTAATCTCATGTTCACATTCACATAAGATAAACATCGGTGAATTTGAGATGTTTTTTCACGAATTTTCGTCATTATTATTATAGTAGTGTATGGATATTAAATGTTGATCCGTATGTTGCTACTAATATTAAAAGGGAAGTCCTTACTTAGGACCAGGCGGTAAACAAGCTAAGCTTTTAATTCTGTTGTAGCAGCTTTGGATTTAACAGCTGAAAGATAAGAAGCACTAGAGCGCAGCAACTACTAACATCTTTAGAGCCTAAGTAGGTCTACATATATGTTTAACTATTGTTGAATTTGAACAATTTCTCTTTCACTCCTTGCTGGTAGTAAGAATGGATACCCTTTTCATTAAAATTACCGACTTTGTTATCTATGAATAGAATCCTTTGATTTTGTATTATTTAAAGCTTTGTAAGCATCTTTATTTTACAACTTAATAACACAGAAAAATTCTTTTAACTGTACTTTAGAAATATAATTTTACATGGAGTTACTTTTTGTACACTCAAATACAGAACTTAAGAATTTTCAAATCAAATTTTGCGCGGTGCATTTCCTACATTTAACATAGCGGAAAATGTTCGCCTATCCCATAAAATTTACTGGAATAGAATAATCTTATAAACCTTATGCTTTTACTGCGAATGTTTATCTGTGTGCATTATTCTTGTTTTCTGTTCATCAAATTAATATGCAACTAAAGAAGAACCCCTTGCTACGTCATCCCCTTGCTACATCAACGCACACATTAAATTTAATAATTTATTTTAAATTAATGCGTTTGATTAATCATAGTCCCTAATCCTAAAACGGTAAGAAATAATAAATACAAAAATTAAATTACTACTTTTATGATTTAGCAGGATTTAATACTGGTTCAAAAGAAATAGTATGTCTTTAAAACTAAATAAAAACATAACCTAAAAACTAGAACAGCAAATTGTTTTAAAGTATTACATCGGTTGTTCAAGGAAATGCAGCTGAGAAATAACCTTCAAGGGCGTTTAATGTTATTAGAGTAAACAGCTGATTATTGCACCAATAATATCTAATAAATATAAATATCTAATATAATACATATCTTCAATCAGCTTTGTTATGTATGTTTAATGTTTATTTAAACTATTCATAGATCTACATTAAAAAAAAAAATTATATTTCGGTATTTTTTTAGGTCAAACATTTTTATTAAATTGATGTATAATATATAGGCAGTAAGAGCATTGTTTTTATGTAATTTTACACGAATTGTAATTAAATTTGTGGATATTTATTTACAAACACATAAACAGTGTTTATCCAATACCATAATTTGAATACAATACTAGCGGCATTAGATTAATTAATGTTCTTTCAGCATGCATCAGTTTAAAAAAAAACTCAAATTTGAGTCCTTCTTAAAAGAATTCGTACAATTGCATTGGTTGAAACACTTCTGCAGTTGGTTAATAATGCACGAGTGCGTTTCATTGTTGTTTTACGTGATTTTTCAAGGATAACCTAATCGTAAAATTGAAACGCGAGAAAGTGGTTCTGGTTTGAATATTGTCAGACTGCCAAGTCACCGTAACTACAGAAAGTTGTCGGTTTTTTTGTTCCTTCGTCACAATCAGTGTTAGCACTTTCACTAGGCTGGGTAATGCTATCGATATCAAACAGAACCTTCTGACAGAGTGTATACATCATATTGTGATGACCTTTAGAAAACACAATCACTGGTAAAAACACATCGCAGCTTTCAAATTACAGTTTTTGCACTTCTTTGTAAAGATATATCACAATTAACAACCTGGGATAGATTGTCCCTCACAATGCTTTACTTGATGCAACTTATTTCTGAAGGTTTTCTGATAGATGATTTGATCTAGGCCTAATTGAAAATAAAAATAAATGTGTACATTTTTTGACCGAGTTTTTTTAGTTGGTCGTACAAAAAGCTTTCCTCCTCGGAACTGATAGTAATACACTAACTGTTTTCGTTTTTATTTTTATATTTCCAATGCAAAATGGTTAATTTCTTTCTATACAAAGATCCACACGCATTTTAAAGTTCTGAAAGTGATCCAATTAACGCCGACAAATTTTATATAATTGTTTTTATTTTATGTATTTTAATTTTTAGCAAACTTTGCCGTATTTGATTTAAAACTACAGTAAATACACTTTATTGAAGTCTACACCTTATGGTTTTCCATATTACTGGCATATTAACCCTGTTGTACGTAGTCTAATAGTTTTATGCAATAGAAACCAAATAACGCATTAACATAAATAACATTTAAAATGCATTAAAAATGTGTCATAGCCTAAAAAACCTTAGCAGCTGACAACACCATAACAATCAATTGCTTAAAGTTTTTATAATAGCTGGCAGCTGCTTGCAATTTTAATTCGTAGTATCTTCTAGCAATAACCTTATTTTAAAGCAGCACTAAACAATTTGTTTTCTTTTGCTTACTTTGTAAGCATCTCCTTTATTTTATTGATCAGATTCTTTACAGTTCTTTTCTGGTAAAATTTTTTAAGAATATGATTTATGCAAAATGGAGAGAAAATACGTACAGAATGTATAGAGTTTTAGTTAAATTTTGTGCATAGCTTGCCTTCACAGTTTTGCTACGCAGAGTGTACAGTTATGAAAACTGCGAGGAATATCAGCTGGGAAAACTAAGCCCCAATCAGCTGTGTTTGACAAGAGACACTTTTATAGATTACGATACCGTTAGATGTCATTTTATATAAAAATTACTAGAAAATAGTGAGTCAGCAATATCAGGACAATCCGCAGCATTGCTAAAAATATTAGGTAGTGATATGACACTGTTGAAAGAGTAAAGTGGTGGTAAGGCATACTAATGTTTTATCGACCAAAGAAGTTATTTGATCAGAGTACAAATAGTTCAGTACAATATGAGTTACATCAATTAATATTTTAGGTTGAATAGAAAATAAAATCAGTCTTCTTAGCAGACAGAACATATTTAATTAATTAATTTATAAAAATCCATTTTAAATTGTGGAAGTTGGATGGATTTTTAGGTTATATACAGCAGCTACGATTTTAATGGCACCCATTTTCTTTAATTCGCTAGAAAACTTTACAAATCATTTCATTATAGTAAAATATGACCTTTCTATTTGCATAGGATAATCTGTTGGAACATAATTTAGAAAATCAAACTCATAATACAGACCACCATTCAGTTGCCATTCTTTTGTTAACTTATCAGTTATCAAAGCGGCGTATGAAAGGAATCCATAGCTATTGGCGGCTTATCAAATAAAAAGGAATTATCTTATCTGTAGATTTACAAAGGAGTGTTCACAACGTAAATAAAGAGGTGTTTATTGTTGCGAAAAGGAGCAGTCTTTTGACGAGCTTTTCACAATATGTAAAATCACTTAAATGCATCTTTAAACAAATTGTCGTTTTTTGGACAAAATATAACGTTCCATCTTTTCCATTAACCAATACAAATTAATGTTTTAATATATTTAAAATTGTATGATTGAACTGCATTTTTGCATTGATCCAGAGAGAGAGAGATGGGGGGGGGGGTATTGCATTATAACTGATCGAACATTAAATAGACTACTTAATATGTATTTGCATGCAAGTACAACTGATTCATATTTCTGAAGTTACTATTTCTATTACATTTTTTTACCATCACAGAATTTCGGAGAACAATAATTAATTACAAGAGAAAAAATCATCTTTTAATGCGTATTGTAGATCACTAATCAAGTGTCGTTTGCAACGTTTGATTAAGGTCCATCACAAAACATTTCAGTAATACATTTCAGTAAAACATTTCAGTAATACACTCCAGTAAAACATTTCAGTAATACACTTCAGTAAAACATTTCAGTAATACATTTCAGTCAAACATTTCAGTAATACACTTCAGTAAAACATTTCATTAATACATTTCAGTAAAACATTTCAGTAATTCACTTCAGTAAAATATTTCAGTAATACATTTCAGTCAAACATTTCAGTAATACATTTCAG
>JAGFPH010004388.1:0-13644 GCA_018207615.1 Philaenus spumarius | reverse complement strand
GTAAAACATTTCAGTAATACATTTCAGTCAAACATTTCAGTAATACACTTCAGTAAAACATTTCAGTAATACATTTCAGTAAAACATTTCAGGTCTGGATGATAAAACAAACGCATTGCAGTAATAGCAAACATCTATAAATAATGTTTGAAAATGGCTTACTATTAAAAATAATCGAGTATTTAATCTCCATCAAGTGCAGAGTAGAAATACATTGCATTACTGACATAAATCGTATTTAAATTTAATTAATTGATAATCTATGTGATTTGTGTTGGGTAGAACCTTTTTTACTCTACACGATATCGTTTTAAGCTAAATAACAGCAATTTAATTGATAAATATTGGTTGAATTTGAAAAAAAAGTACACTGGGCATTTAAATTAAAAAAAACAATAATATAGTTTATCATTAACGGTGATAAAACTAGTGTTTCCTTACATGAGAAGTAGCCTATAGACAATTAAATAATTCTACTGTCATCCAATAACATATTTTTTAAACTGTTCACATGTTTCATTAATACCTTTTCATTCGTGTGTGTGTGTGTGTGTGTGTGTGTGTGTGTGTACAACTGTCAAGGTTATGTAAGTAATTAATGTATTATATACATAAGCAGTATTCAGATAAAGACATGAAAAGATTGTCATAACTAATTACAAGCATATAACATCACTCGACTGTAATTATTTGTCTATCGGTTTAGTATTATAAAGTAATTAAGTACAAATAGTTGTCAGTTTATGGCAGACTAAGTAAAAAGATTGAAATAATCAGTACAGAAAATTTTTTGATTTGATGATGATTTACATATCATATGTAATGTATATGTACTGAGATTTTTCCAGTCCTTTCTATCAAGCCTTTGAAAATATACCCTTCTTCATTTTAAGCAGTTGTTCTAAATTGTTTGAAATATGTCATAAATCCTGAAGAAAAAATTTGAATTTAGTAACAAATATTTTAGATTTTGCTATAAGAAACTCGTGCTTAGTAGTCATGGTTCATGTGTCATAGTAGTATTTTGTACTAATATTTAAAACTAGATATAACCAACTTTGCTAGTGTTGAAATAATCTGATAAAGAAATGCAACATTTATAATGACGTTGAATCTAAAAACATCATTCATAGCTCATTTTAAAGTCCGAAAAAATGCGATGTTTTCATTTTGGGGAAATAAAATGTTTTAGTTTGAAAAATGTTAGTTACTTTAATAAAAAACAACTTCTAATATAAAGATAATTAAACTAGATTTGTTTATTGGTTTTAAAGAAAGTAACTCAAAATGGCAAATAAAGACAAAATTAACAGGCCTACTATAAAAATAAAATCAATTATAATTACAGTAAAATTCATTTCCAATCCTTTAGCTACCCTCAAAAATAAATAATAATTTGTGTACTTGCTAGAAGCTAGAGCTCCGAACTTGGCACATATTACTCCTAAATTATATATAGAAAAGAAAAAGTAATTGATTTTCGATTATTTGCGTCTAAGGGGTCAAATATTTTAGGTATACTGTGTTCTCATAGAAGTGAAATACATCTGAAAACCTTGAGTTATGTATAACAACTTTATGTATGTAGACACATTCGAATGTACATAAAATTGCGCCTATTTATTTTGTTATTTATTTATGTTAAAATAACATGGCTACATTAAATTTTTTATATTTGAAGTCAGTTGAAATTTTAGTTTTAATATCAATTGCCTATTATCATTAAAAACATCTTAAAACGCATATTCGTATATCAACAGTATTTTATATCTTCAACCGTCTTCCAATTTTATATATAACACACTAATTGAACAGGTAGACGATAATTTAATTTGAGCCTTTAATTATTTATAGAATTAAATACATATGTAAAGTATATTTATGTTTGATCCTTGACCACTTTGGCCGAACAGGTGGATTTTGCTGTTGTGAAATAAAATAATTGTTTGAAGAAAGACAATGTTTCATTCAGTACGAGTCTACTAGTTCCTTATAAGTCAATCAGCAGTTACCACTTGCTTCCATATCATAGCTCAAGTAGATTGGCAAGTTACTATTTATCGTCTAGATATCTTGACGGGTTTTCTGTTTTTTATAATAAGTTGGCAATTACGCTAATGATATTAAACAAGTCTACAAATGCTAAAAACTATGTTTGCACCGAACTGGGCAATTTGTTTTTACTAAAACGGGTAACGTGATGATGTGCAAGTTTTTCTCTGTTGCTATTTAATATTTATTTACACAACTCTTTTTTCATAAGATTACTCATCAAAATCTGGGTAGATTTTAAATTGTTGTAGTCAGTAACAGAAATAATAACAAAACAAAGGAGTGGGAAGTTACTTCGCTGCAGATATCACAGATGACGTATGATATCTGATTAGTCTAATATTGGAATGTTTTCGTAACTTAAATCCTCAACAATCGGCTGTAATGAATCATAACAGGTGTTTTAAAGGTTGTTATTTTATAGTTAATTCTCCTTTTATGCATGCGTGTTGCATGTTGTACATTCCGACGCCGGCTGGAAAAAAAACGCTGCTTCTATGCACTGAAAATCGACGCTCTTACAGTCACCATTGTTTAGAGTAGTGGTGTCTTTTTTAGCTTCGGGATCCATAAAACCCAAGAAGGTTCTCAAATAAAGATTTAAACAAGGATTTTAAAGATTGAATTGTGTGCATGGTTCACTAGTGAGAGTATGTGTGTTCAATTTTTAAAAACACTGCAAATGCAGAACACTGAACTGCAGTGCACCAGGACAGTTTAGTACATACAGTGTAGTTATTTTTGTAAGTAGATGAACTGTTGGTGTATTGGAATTATTTAATTAGACATCTATCAAACATTATTTGATTTCTAGATTTGGTTATAAACGAATCACTTATTTGAGAAACAACACGTCTCCAAAGAATGAAACTTTCGGAAAATCAATAAAAACTAATTTTTTGGCACAAATTTGTATTTATTTGTCTAGTAACATTTTTATTTAAAACTTTACATGGTTGCAATTAGTTTTTGACCTAATAAAAACTTTTATCTGCCCTAGTTATTTACATAAAAAATTTTTAAAGTGCTGGATAAGTGTTGTTTCTCAAATAAACACAAAAATTTAAATAAAAATATTTATTTTGTTTACTTACCAAATTTGTATTGATTACTTCGCATCCAGATTGTTTTCAAAACATATATTTACACTATTACATACTATACATACTTTAAAATGTTAACTTTATCTTCCAAATGCTTGCTATCGGGTCAGATTTTTTAACTTCATCACTGCATTGTTACTGTTACATCCTAATATACTTTGAGCATGATGATTTTTTAGAATAGGCTACTAACACAATAATTACACACATTAAAAACGATAAATCATGTTATATTCATTTTGAGAATGTTTACAAAAGGCCTAGACTCCATCATTGTCATCGGAGTCGAGTGCAACGTCTTCGATGGTGGGCCATCCATAGATCTCTTGCCAGAAGGTCTGAATTTCCGTGTCATCTGGAAGGCTACTGGCTACTTTCTTAAGATCATCCATCTTTTTCTTTTTTAATGGTAGTTTTCCTGTAATATGGGCTTTTTCCTTGAGGAGAACTACATTCACTCCTGTACCAAGCTTGAATGTGTGAACAAGAAGACCATCAATGTGTTCACGGGCTTTGACTGTACCGGTGGACTCATATAAAAAGTGCCTAAACTTGCTCACATTGAACTTGACCTTTCTTTTTTTAGGAATATTCCTCCCAAAAGACTCTGTAGAGAGGACAACCCCCTTATAGTACTGCTTCCACCACTTCTTAAACTCAATATCTTCAGTTTCTGGAATGACAACAGTGAACTTGTTTTTAATACTTGATGTTATAACTTGCTCAACATACTCTTTTACTGTGTAGGTACGGTCGATGGATTTAACTTTGCGTTTGACTACGGCAAAGTCCCTGTCACAGGGCATAAAGAGTGTCCCCGGACTGGAAAAAATTGCTCAATTTTTACCAAACGGTTAGTATCTACCAAAGCTAACAAACCTCGAACTATTGTATTGTTTTTAGCCTGTCCGCCACATCCATCAGAGAACAGATACAAATTCTTAAGATGAGGCAAATCTTCAATGTACTGGTAAAGGAATGTAGCAACTTCATTTGCACCCTTTTTGGTAATACCTTCATGATATAAAAAAATTCTGGCATCTCCAGTTTTCATATCGTGAATGCAGAACACGTTGACGGTAAGAGTTCTTAGATAAAATATATCTTGAATTGGGATATTTGGCAATTCAAGATTTTGCATGTAGTCTATGCAGATAGCTGCAGAGTCATCCAAATCCTTAACAAAAGCTGTCACTTCTTTCATCTTGTTAAAAAATTTTTTACTTTGCCTCATGTGAACAATTTTCTCAGCGACCGCCACCCGTTTTGCTACATCGTTTAATCTACCACTCTTAATTTTTACACCTAACTCCTCACATGTGACACAGGTATCAACCTGAGGTCTTCCAAAACTGTAGTTGTAATCTTCTTTAAATATTTTGTAATAGTAACTATAGAGTATGTCACTATCAGGATGAAGCTCTTTAAACATGTTGTGCATAATGTTTACATTAAGCTTTTCACTCAGAAACTTGTATTCACGGTTGGTATAATGTGCAATCTTTAGAGGGAACTGTTCAATATGGTCACATATTTTTTTCACTTCAGATCCAGGTTTGGCATTACCGGGCCTGTTTTTACCCCTTAAGTCTACTGGGGACTTGCCAATAGACAAAAGTTGGCATAACCGCCTTACCCGCATATCAGTTATGCCATGTATGGCAATAAAAGCTTTTTTACACACAGAATATGATCCAGAGCTACAAGAGACTCTGTATGTGTAGTTATTAGCCCTAGGCTTAGGATTTACATCACTGACCTGTCTACGCCTCACTACACCTTGTACTGTAATAAGGCTTTGAAGATAAGCGTCTTGCTCATTCTTAGAGCCAAAACTGTAAAACCGATCGTTTATTTCATTTCTGTTCCCTTCATTCACTGTTTGAAAACATTTAATAGAACATTTACAGTCATCACCTTTACGTTTTCCTTCAACTAGGTTACCTTTCCAGTTAGTATAACTTGCACCTTTTACCCTTGCTTCTTTAATCACTTCACTTTTATACCGTACTTGTTTCACACCTTTTCTTCTTTTTAAAGGAACTTCCTGTTCTTTATCATCAGCCATTGTGCAATATTTAATGAAAAAACTACAAAATACAACTAGAAGAATTGATCCAAACAAGCCTTCAAACACTAACAACAGTAACAACACTATGCAGACCAAACATAACCTCAAAAGGCTCAAGTTCTGTAAAAACAGATCAGCTGACTACACTCTGTTTATTAGAGAAAGAACACTTGTCCAGGAGTTGTGTTGTTTCTCAAATAAACGCTAAATTCAATTGTTTGAAATATCCATAGAGACACATTGGAGTAGTGTTGTTTCTTTGGTAAATGATGGGCCTACATTTGAAGTACAGAAATCGATCAAAAAGTTAAAATGGGAAAAAAATGGATATGTGTTGTTTCTCAAATAAGTGATTCAAACATTAAAAATGTTGAGTATATTACGAATTAAACTACCTCAAGATTGCCTCAAAGATACTTATTTCTAGTTATAGAGCCGTTTAGATTTTTGTTATTAATTAAATTATTCAGCATTTTAAACTGTTTCCAGTACGTTTAATAAATTCCATAATATAGTTGCCAGCCAAGATATTGTTTTCACTCCGAACCAGTAGGCCTAGTTTATGTTAACTATTCGAATATAATTTATAGTAAATTACTAGGCTAATAAATAATTAGCTTATAATTTAGTGGCAATATTTGATTGTTTACTTAATGCTTACTGTGGCACTTCTAAAATTGAGGTGAGTGAATAGTCATACATTAAAAATAAAATAAAACTCAAAAGTAATAATAAAGTACCATACCAGTAAAACCATTTATTTTAAGTCTTAGCCTATATCAGAGGCCAAATAGACATTCAGAGTTCCCAAAAATAAATTTGAATGAGAACATCTGGTAAATCCTTTTTAGAAGTCTGTTTTTATCAGAGGCCAAACGAACCTTCAAACAGCCTACCATCGTTTCTAATTTCTAAGCATGTAATTAAAGACGTCATCTTAAAAAAAGAAACTGGTTTATGCGGAAGAAGTAGTGAGTGAGTATGCAATCAATGAATTGTTATTTATCTGATACAAAAAAGATAAGTTATTGAATTTTTCTTGAAAGTAAGTTATTGAAATTTACGTCATTCTTCTTAAATATATTTTTGAAAGCAAAACGTCGAAAATTATCGTTCCCAAAAGTAAATTTTATTGAAGAGATCTCATAAATATTTTTTAGAAGTCTGTTTTTATCAGAAGCCAAACAAACAATCAAACAGTCTACCACCGTTCCCAAAAGTAAATTTGAATGAGGAGGTCTGGTAGATACTTTGATCTTCTAAAATTATGTTAATTTGTATTTGTATACTAATGTTTTGTAATTTCCTTCGAATTTAAGTTTCTCTTAAGTTTTAAAGACTAAGAATTATCTTTTAAAAGCTATCATTTCAGGATATAAATAAATAAATAAAATACATCACAAAATTAGATATTTATGACCTGAATCAGGAATTAAATGATTGTTCGTTTTCAAAATTAAATTAAGGATACTGACTTTGACGTTATCCCTTCAATTCCACATTTAGTAGTAGGGTAACACTTAATTAGATACCTGAAAAGCCTGCCAGATTGGTATGTCTATTCTATATTTCTCACCCATAAAGTGTGGAATTAAAGCTCTGCTAGAATGATCAACATTATCGATTCTCCTATAAGAGTAATGTTGAAGTGAACCACTCTTTATTCATCCCTAAATAATCTGCAGATTGCTTCCTTTTTAAATTTAGAGGCCAATAATAATCTTAGTTTATTAAGTTGAATAAATAAGCTAAAATTAAATTTCTTTCAACCTTTCTTTATGTTACAGCTATACTGTGTTACAACTGTGTAACTGGTCTAATACTGTTTAAAATGTGCCGCCCTAAAACAAAATTAGGAAAATAAATTGTGTTTACGTTTTACATCATTCTTATAAAAAAACTCGACATATGGCCAAATAAGTGCCAAGCCTTTATCAAATCTTGCCTAAGGTTATTAGTGTGATAACGTGTTTGCTAAAGGTTATATCACGATCAAGTTATGGAAAACAAGGTTTCACATTGCCAATACAGGTAACCTAAGAGGCTGTTGAAGGTAATCTATAAAGGTGTGTTGCATTTCGCGAATGGCTACTAGGTAACAATACAAATTCAAGGGCATTAGAAAGTCAAATATAGGACGAGAAGGCGACAACTCATTCACTTTCATGATCATCTCATTTCTTATTCAAGTTATTTCTTTGTTCAATAACTCTGAAACCGTTCTTTCATATCAACAAAGGTTGAAATAACGTTTATATTTTTGCTGCTCAAATTACAAACCAAGTTATTGAGGAGAAACCTAAAACATAATAGGTTAATCATCAATTTACCATTTTTAAGGGTAAAATTTGTATTTTTGTTAATATCTGAGAAATGGATTTGATTATTATTTTTGTAACTACCTTAATGGCAACTACCTTTTGTGGGCAACTACCAAAAACTACAAAAAAATAGGGGTTTCGTACTATGCTCCAAAGTGTATTTTACTTTAGAAGTATCCTGATTTCAGTTTTAAATATCCCTATATAGCCCAGTCGGTATAGGTTACAACTACCAGTAATTTGAAATACGGCTGAATTTTTTTTATAAGTATTTTAAAGTATGTAGATTAACATAAAAAAAGTTTACCAGTCTATCGATTTCCCAAAGTCGAAAAAAAAATCAATTATCATTTTTGTTTTTGACTATCCTTAATATTTCGAGCTGGGATGAAGATAGAGGAAAATAAAAAATACCACCGTGTAGGGGAGGTATTTTTCAACAAAAAAGGTCATATGTATTTATTTCGTCCGAGCAATGGTTTGTCTGGAAAAAATTCGATAATGCAGGTATGTATTTTGCAGCAGGGGAAATCACTAAAAGGGGACATCATATTCATATATGAAGCGTTGGCTCATTCTAAATTGGCCGAATTTTAATATATCGAATTGAAACTTGACATAGGAGTTAAAATATATATTTTAAACATTTATGCTGAGTCTCAGCTTGTTATCTTGAAAATGACCCGATCTAGGAGTCATTTTCGATTATCGATTTTAGGAGTACCGGACCCACGAACTAATTTCAATCTATTCCAGTTTCGTCAATTTTTGGAATATCAACACCAAATTTGTTTTACAAGTTGAGTACACCAGTATAAATATTCTTAGTAAGTATGAACGATTTTTTTCTTGTTATTTTTAAAAACGAGGCGCTTGAAAATAGTCTTCTGTTTTATCTATCTCGTTTTAACTATAACACTTTTGGATTCAACGACTCCATTTTCGACATTTTTGAACATATCGATTTAAAAATTGGTACAGAAGTTAAAAATACAATTGTTTTTTGCTATACTTATTTTAAACACTATATTTAAAAAAAATGACTAATCTGCAGCTGATCAACTCAAGCGTTTTGATGAAAAATCTAAAAAGGTCTAAAATTATACTTTTTTAATTTACTTGTGCTTTTAAAAGTAAATAATGAAAAAGGTTTATACTCCTTGAACTTGTTTGAATATATATATATAACTTGTAAAAAAACTTTCAGGTTGATATTTTGAAAATTTTCTAAACTGGAGCTGTTTAAAATGAATTGGTGGGTCCGGTACTCCTAAAATCGAGAAACCCATTAATAAGTCAAGTGGCTCTAGATCGGGTAATTTTCAAGATAACAAGCAGAGACTCAGCATAAATGTTTAAAATATATATTTTAACTCCTATGTCAAGTTTCAATTCGATATATTAAAATTCGGCCAATTTAGAATGAGCCAACGCTTCATATATGAATATGATGTCCCCTTTTAGTGATTTCCCCTGCTGCAAAATACATACCTGCATTATCGAATTTTTTCCAGACAAACCATTGCTCGGACGAAATAAATACATATGACCTTTTTTGTTGAAAAATACCTCCCCTACACGGTGGTATTTTTTATTTTCCTCTATCTTCATCCCAGCTCGAAATATTAAGGATAATCGAAAAAAAAATGATAATCGATTTTTTTTTCGACTCTGGGAAATCGATAGACTGGTAAACTTTTTTTTATGTTAATCTACATACTTTAATGTACTTATAAAAAAAATTCAGCCGTATTGCAAATTACTGGTACTTTTGGTCTAAATTGACTTTTACCGACTGGCCTAATAGAAATAAGCAGTAAAACTAAATGTTTTATGTAATATACATTTTTTAAATGAAATACCAGGGTTAAACCTTGCAAAAACATAAGACAATGCACGTTTGGTTGAAATATTAAAAAGCTAATTTTGAGACGTCAATAAGTACAAAATAATTAGCCCCTTTTCAACAACAAGCAAAACAGGGATTTTCATTCATTTTGAAGTGTTTGCCTTTACTTATCATTTACGAAAGATTTTAAAGAAAAACACAAGATGTGCATATCCTTGGGAAAATTTTGCCACCGCTATTTACTGTAATACATATTACTAAAAGACAACTTTATTTTTTAAATATTTTTTTTTTTTTTTTTTTTTTTTTTATATTTATTTTGACATATAATAGATTTACTACAATCTTAAGCTACTGCTCAAATAATTAGTACATATACAAGAGAGCGAAACATGTATCGAAACCTAAATCACAATCTAGATTCTAACTATGTAAACCTTACTAGGTATCTAAAACTTCACTATCGAGGTAGATCCTGAGGCTTCAGCCGGCAAAGTCTTCTTATACACAGTTCCGTGTCCAGTAGCTGTAAAGCTTCCACGTTAACATGATTAAGGAGTCTCTTCTCATGTCTACTTGCATAATCCGTTATAACGTCTTCCACTGTTTTCAGATTTAAGTCCAAATGTAGGTCCTCATTACGCTGATACCATCTTGCGTTGGTCATTGCACGAATTATACTATTTTGGCTTCTTTGTACCAACAGTCGGTTAGATTTTTTTGTACATCCCCAAAGTTCTACTCCGTATGTCCAGATTGGTCTGAGTATTGTTAGATAAAGTAGTCGCTTATTGTAAAGGTCCAATTGCGATTTCCTGCCAATCAGCCAGTACATTTGTCTTACTTTAAGTCGAATCCTTTCTACTTTTTTTTTCACATGGATTTTCCAAGTAAGGCGTTTATCAAGGTGCATTCCCAAATATTTAACCGAATCATGTTGCGGTATAGGCTTGCCATTTATATAAAGACATTGCCTGGTATCTACGTGTCGCAAGGCAAATGTAACATGAGTTGATTTTTGTTCATTGAGTTGAATTTTCCAGTCACGGGTCCATTCCGATACCCTGTCAAGACAACTTTGAAGATGTTCAGTTGCTTGAGCCTGAGTTTCACCAGTGGTTAATATTGCTGTGTCGTCCGCAAATGTGGCTACAGTTGTATCACTAGTGGTAGGGATATCTGTTGTGTATAACAAATACAAGATGGGTCCTAGAACACTGCCCTGAGGCACTCCAGCCCGTATGGGATAGAAGGTTGATCTAGCATCGCCGTAAACAACGCAAAACAAACGACCCACAAGATAAGATTCCAACAGTCTACAGTAATTACCAGGCAATAATCCACAAAGCTTAATAACAAGGCCTTCATGCCACACCCTATCAAAAGCTTGTGTAGCATCAAGAAAAGCAGCACAGCAATATTGCTTATCTTCGAAAGCCTTTTCTATGACGGCAGTCACTCTGTGCAATTGATCTATTGTAGAATGTCTACTACGGAACCCGAACTGATGATCCGGTATTCTCGTTAAGGGCTTAAGTCGCTTGAGGAACAATTTCTCCCACAGTTTAGATATCGCCGAAAGGAGTGAAATCGGTCTGTATGATGCCACATTTTCAGTAGGTTTGTCTGGTTTGTGCAGCATGATGATTTGCGCAATCTTAAAACACTCTGGTACATGTTCGAGACGGAAACAAGCATTAAATATGTAAGTGAGAAGTACAACAACCTTCCACGGCAATTCCTTAAGAACTCTCGGCGAGATTTTGTCTATTCCTGCCGCTTTCCTTGGGTTAATGTTTTTATCAATTTCTTGAGCAACTTCTAGGGGAGTTACAGGCTTAATAGAAGAATAATCTCTATACGACTTTGTCAATGTGACTCTAGAAGTGATGCTGTGAGGTTGAAACACATTATATAGATGGCGCGAAAACAGCTCTGCTTTTTCTTTATCATGACACATCCAGTTGCCTGACTCATCTTTGATTGGAGGAATTCTCTTTACAGGTCTCTTAAATTTACTAGTTGCTTTCCACAAGGAGTAGTCCGAGTCCGCATCCACTGCCAAATTCACCAAATACTCATCAAACCCCTTCTTCTTAATATCCTTAATCAATCGGTTCAACTGATTGCTGATACGATTAAATTTGTTCTTGTCTTCAGGAAGCCTTGAATGATGCCAGATACGCCGTGCCTTCCTTCTTTCTTTGATCATTTCTCTAACTTTTACTGGATAACAAATTTTATGATTTTTTGTGCTTCTGTCAGCTGGAGTTGAGATGGTTGCTGCTGTGGATACTACTTCAATAAAGTTTTGCGCTTGGTCATTAAGGTCTTTGATAGTTTTAAGTCTTACTCTAAGGTCAATTAACTGGTCTAGTGCACATCTGAATTCATCCCATTTTGTAAACTTGTCAGTTAGCAAGCCTCTTTTCTCCCTATGCATAGCTGTCATGCTAAGCGTCATCAGAACCGGTATGTGATCCGATGAAAGATCCACTATATCCTTAACCTCAACATAATTTGAAGATACACCTTTAGTAATGAAAAAGTCTATGACATCAGGTATTTTATTTTTGTCTGAGGGCCAATAAGTAGGTCTTCCAGCAGAGTGGCACTCACAAGAGTTAACATTTATGGCTTGCAGTAGCTCTCTACCTTTAGCTGTGGTAAGACGGGATCCCCAAGCTGTATGCTTGGCATTAAAATCTCCACCTATTATAAATCGTGGACCCAGTTTTTCAAATAAATCATTAAATTGTTCTCTTTTGATGGTGTGTCTAGGAGGGCAATAAACTGATGCAATAACAACATCCCTATTATTTTGTTCTACTGCAATCAAAGTTCCCTGAAGGAAATGTTCTTGAACTTCTTCTCTCTGAAAATGCTTTACATTGTTTTTAACGATAACAGCTGATCCTCCATGTGCTCTACCACTCGGGTGTATGGAGTGGTAAATTGTAAATCCAAACAGTTTTAAATGGGTCTTATTTGTAAAGTGAGTTTCAGTAATGAGAGCAATATCTATATTTTCGTGGTGGAGAAACGTTTCGAGCTCTCTACTACGGAGAGCCAAGCCATTGGCATTCCATGTGATGATACGAAGTGATGACTGTGTCATTTCTTCTTTTTGCTCTTACTGGCGACGGACTGTGTAATTAGGGCCTTTTCTAACTTAGTTAGTCTTGGTTCTAAATCGTTAAGTGTTTTTTGCATCTTTTGAATAGCTTCCCAAATATCTTGAATTGTTGGAGAAGTAGTTTTATTACCAAGTTGCGGTGAAATGCTGACCATCTGTGGTTGATCGAGAGATATACTCGCTACTTCTACGTACGATTTATCTGAAGCAACCCTTTTAGCCGGTACCCAGGATCTCTGTTGAACTCTTTGTGTAACTGACGTTTTTTGTTTTTGTAGCATTGATTCCCTAGCCTTATAAGCTGGACAACCCTTCCAGTTAGCCGTATGCTCTCCTCCACAGTTGGCACAATTGCATGGAGTACTTTTTAATTTTGTACATGATACAGTAAGATGTTCTTCACCACATTTTACACACCTTGCTTGTCGGTGACAATAATTTTGTGTATGCCCAAAGCTCTGGCACCTTTTACACTGCAGAACTTCAGTCTTTTTTTTAGGAGGTTCAATTTTAATTTTACAGAAAAGCATATTCTTGATTTCGTAAACCTCTTTATTATTCAGTTTAGGAGCTAGATCAACAAAAAACAACGGGAGCTGAACTTTAGTTTGCATTCCGTGGATGTTCTTCTTAATAGAAATGTTATTTGCTCTGATGGCTTCATGACCTAAACTAACGAACTCATTTATAATATCTTCCTCCTTAGTTGAAGGATGAAGACCTCTAACTAAAACCTTGTATGGTTTTGACTGCTTGCACTGATATGTGTGATAGGCAATATTGTTGAGGCTGCTGCCTTCCTGTGATCTCATTTCCTGTAGATGGTGAATTACAGCTCGATAATCATCACTTTCCATTGTGCTAATCTTAATTTCACTGTTTGCAAGCAGTTTAAACTGGATATTATTCTTTATAGATTTCATGACTTTATCTTTAAAAACAATGAAGTCTTCAACTCCACTTACAAATATTGGTGGCGGGTTATTATTTTTCTTTTCGTTATCTGAAGGGGTTTTATGTTCTTCATTTTGTATTATTTCAGGTGAAGATTCAGCTTTTCGCTTCTTACCCGACTTCTTGCTCTTATTAAGAATCCATCCGGTTTCTTGTGC
>JAGFPH010004387.1:104871-116884 GCA_018207615.1 Philaenus spumarius | reverse complement strand
TACTTCTATGGTATTTTACGTTTTGATCGATTTTGGGGGAACCAAGCGAGCATGAGGTCGCGTAAAAAAAAACAAAATGTGCACAATAACATTATACATTTATATTTGTAAAAAAACTCTAAAAACACATTTATTCTCGTAGGTAAAATCTAAATAAAGATTGTTGGATTTTTTTTGGCTAACGAACTCGTTCGAG
The DNA here is from genome assembly GCA_018207615.1 of Philaenus spumarius. NCBI lineage: Eukaryota > Metazoa > Arthropoda > Insecta > Hemiptera > Aphrophoridae > Philaenus > Philaenus spumarius. The sequence goes on along the minus strand of JAGFPH010004387.1, from coordinate 116,688 downwards.
CGACGTAGACAACCAACATGTGTACCAAAGTTGAACCAAATCGGAGTTAAAATGTGGAAGCTAGAGTCCGAAAACAAATATTTTGTAATGACACCCCAAAACGTGTTCTGGGGACCATGATCGGTGCTAATTTTCTACTCCTGACCTTGGGTCTTACCATAAGGGCCACTGCAATAGCTCATCTTTCTTATGTAAATTCGCTAATAAGGATATTACGTAATTTCTTTTTTAAACTCACTACATCTATTTTTAACGGACACATACAGCTTGTGATAATAAAATTGAAACCCTTTAAAAAAACATGATTTTCTGTGGTATGAAAATAAAAATCAGGTTACTCCTTCGTTGGCTACGATCAAAAATAATATTTTGTAAATTAAATACTTCGTAATTAACTTTTTTGCCGTTGTCTAAATTTGATATTTTGAATTGTTCGCTTTGCCATAAAAATTCACTCCAATAGAGTTGTTTCTGTATGATTAAAGTTCTGTAGTAAATATTTGTTTTGACATCTGGAATTCCGGAGCGACAAAGTTTCTTGTAAACATGTGCCCTGTTTAACATGCATGAGATTCGTCGAGGCGGAAAATAATGTGTTTGCTTGAAAACTCAATCTTTATGTATTTGGATCTTAAGACAGTACGATGAAAAGTTGAAGTAAGGAAAAATATTGGTTTCTTGTAGAGATTTAGGATTTGGCTTAAGTAGTCTTAGCCAATTGAAAGCGTCCGTTTAATGTAGTAATCAGCTGTTTAATGTAATATTTCCATTTTAAAATCTCTGAAAGTTCTTCACCGATTTCTTTGAAATTTTTACACATTATTACATTCGTAGACAAGCAGGTTTTTATGTACTTTTTTTGAGAAAACAGCAGCTTCTATTGAACATAAAAACAACAAAAAATATACTTAACATTTAACAAAAATGTGAGCTCCATTAAATGTATGTATTTACTACAGTAATAACAGTAACCAGCTGATTGCTGTAATATTTCCATTAACACCTGATTTCAAACTTAAAAACAATTATTTGTATTTCTAACTTTTAGGTACAGTTTTGTTTAAGTGTAGACTTGAGCGTTGCTGATTTTTTTAACCTTTTTTTATAAATGATGGTATAAAATATACGAAATAATTTGATTTGGACATTAAACTTTATTTATAGGTAGTACCATTTAGGATGGCGCGTGGTTTGCGCAGAAGCAGTAATGCCCTTCTCCCTCCAACACCAGTCTTTGTCGTTTTGTAAGAAAAATACAGTCTGTGTCAAATCCATCGATTAGAGGGCCGCCGAGCAATTTTTAGTATTGGACGCGCTTTCAATTACAAGCTTCTGCACAGTACTAGGATTATTTAAATAGGACAAATTTTATATATTTGTAATCTGCGTGATATGTTGCAACTAACAGTATAAATATCTTCCAGTTTAGTAAATGTTCGGAATTTATACAATAAGAAATACTTCGATTTTTTAAATCGGGACAGGGAAAAGTAGTAAAGTGTAATTTTTTTATATTTTTAGGGTAGAAAGAAACTTCCAGCGGCAAAGTTGTAGAAAATTAGTTGATCTACATATTTTATTTCAAACATTTTTCAGTCAGATGTTTGGTTTGTCCACAAATCTCTTGCAAATAAGCGCAACCAATATTATCAGGTAATAGCCTAATGTAAACATATTGTTTTTTCTTTTTCTTATATCTATAGTTAATTTATAATAACTAACTGAATTGAAGAGCGGGACAGTTAATAATTTAATGTAATGTAAATATATTGGTTTTTTTTTATATCTATACTAAATTCATAAGAAACTACTTGAAGAGTTGGACAGTAAATTATTTAATGTAATGTAAATATATACTATTTTTCTATTTACTTATATCTAAAGTAATTTATAATAAACTACTTTTATAAGTTATAAAATAGCCTTTAATTTAATTCGTATTTTAAGCGTATTTAGTACATGTTTTATTTAAAATGTCTCGATAACATAAAGTAAATACTGTAAGCCAACATAACTAGGGTTGACTGTAAAATGCTCCGCCTAAACTTAGGAGGGGAAGTGTGGTGGGATAGGTACTCTGTCTCACTCGCACTACCCCCCCCCCCCTACGCGCCATCCTATATGATTTTATCTATACCATCTTAGCGTTGAGATTATTATTAATCCTAACCTTTATTGTAAACATAACATATATGTGTATAGAAGGGTGCAACGGGGTTGGCGTGCAGAGCAAGCAGGGGTATCCCCTAGTGTAATAATAATTTTAATTAAAGTAATTTAGTTCGAGCTTTATTTTAAGAAGTAGCCTGACTGGGCGTGGGAGACAAACTTGTACTTCATGTTTCCATAGGAAAGATGAGCTATTGCAGTGACCCTTATGGCGACACCTAAGTTCGGGAGTAGTAAATGAGAACCGATTATGATCCTCAGAACAGTTTTGGGGTGTCATTAAACACGATATACGTATAGAAGTGTTCGCACTCTATCGGCCGCCTTTTAAGTCCAATTTCGTCCAAATTTTGGTACACACGTTGGTAGCCTAAGTCGCTCGGACGAATTCGTTAGCCGAAAAATCCAACAATCAGAAGCGCGTTTTTTGACGTTTTTTATTTAGATTTTTCGTACTAGAATAACATTTTTGGGGGGTTTTATGTAAAACCATTAATGTAGCATATTATTCTGCACTTTTTGTTCTTTTTTATACGACCTTATAGCTCGCTTGGTCCATCCAAAATCGATCATAATGTAAAACACCATAAAAGTACACGGTTTAAATCCACAAGGGTGGCGTTTTTTGATCCGAGTGAGCTTAGCGAAGCAGTTCATTACCCGAGGCTGCAAGTTCAAGGGGCAAACTCTCAAAGTGAGCGCGTGAGTGACAGCTGGGGGCTTAGGTGCAAACGAATTCTACTAATACATTTATCCTACAAAAAGGCAGCCATTCAGCGCCTTTGGGATTAGATCAATTTAAACATTTTTTGGTTAAAACCCTAAAACCTATAAACTTAATTACGGAAATTCGCTCAACTCACGTCAGCTGTTCAGCTGCGTGGTCGAAGTATTTGTATTTTCTACATTTTTACTTTCTCCACCCTATACGTAGTATATGGAGAAAGTATTGTTTTCGTAAAAATGTTCGAATTTGAATTTTCAGTTGAATTATCTGTTTTGGTGCTCCCAGAACCCCAAAAAATTTTTTAGTGCAATTATCTGTGTTGGTGCTCCCTGAACCCGAAAATATTTTTAGTGGAATTTTTTGTTTTGGTGCTCCCTGAACCCAAAAATGTGTTTTTAGAGTGGTGTCTGTCTGTCTGTCTGTCTGTATGTATACACGACCAGAGAGGACACTATTGGTCCGATTTTCATGAAATTTGGTATGTAGGTACTAAACCCAAATATCTCCAGGCGTTTTTTTATTTTTTGGAATTTTTAATTTTTAAGGGTAATTTACCCCTAAAAACCCATAAAAAACGACACAAATGCAAATTTCTCAAAAACGGCTCTAACGATTTTGATCAAATTTTCGGTATTTATAGTGCTTAAGATGCCAAACAAAATGACACCACCCGCTTTTATCAAAACTTCGGCGTCTTATAATTATGGGGAAATGTTTAAAAATAAACAAGTTTGTGTTGTCAATCTAGCATCGCGGCGGCGGCCGCACGGGGTAGCGAGCACGGCCAGTAATTCAAAGGTCGCGCGATAGAATCCCGCCTGGGACAATAATTTTTTTATACGATTGACGTAGGTAGAATATTATTTTTTTGTTTTGTTCTAAAAAGTAGTAAATAAAATGATTAAAAACAATATTATTTTGACTACAGTAAGTTGGGAGAAAGTTTGTGTCAGTTAACTGATACCGTTTATTACTTTAGGCTTTGTTTAGTGGTAGAGAAGCAATGTTTGCGCTTTTTACTTCTATTATAACCCCTATTATATGAACAACTAAATAATAAGATATCAAAATATGTTTATGAAGAAAGGAGGTTGACGTGCGAAGCACGCATGAGTTACGCCTAGCTGTATATGATTTTGAAAACTGTTCTCGCCGTTAAAGTATCACTTGTAAATCTAGAAGGTGTGTTCACAATCGACAAATAATTCTAACAAGTGGCAGAAGCACACATATCGGACACGCATTTACAGGATGCCCAGCTTCGTCTGGAAACTTTACGGTTTATGGGTTTATTTGTCAGCTAAAAACAACAAACAATACAAACATATAACTTGTGTCCTATTTCAATATTATTTCTATCTGTCCGTCTGTACGTGATTATTACAAATGCCTTAATATCTCAGAAACGGTTTAAGATATAATCACGAAACTGGGTATGAATATTGGTCTAAATAGGGTACATTTTACTTAAAAACATTAGTCTGCTGCAACAATCCGTTTTAAAATGCAGGCAGTTGAAAGTTTTCACCGTTAGATATCTAGAAAACTACATGTTTTACCCAAGAAATGTAAAGTCACAAAATTGTTAGGCATTTTAAATACAAATCTAACGGTGCATCGCTTTTAATTATTATTTGAGTCATAAATTATTACGCAGAAAACTCAAATTTAGTGGTCGAATGTAGAGCTAAGTTGTCTAGAGGATGGTCTAAAACTAAGGCCGGCCGCATACTTATCCAGCAAAGCTGCTTTAAGCAAAAAAGTTTTTGTTTTAAGCGAAAACATTCTGCTTAAAGTAGAAACGTTTTTGCTTGAAGCAATTTTTTTTGTTTTTACTGAAAACAATTCAGAACTGAAATTATTCCTTTGGGGTTATGTTTACAACTTTAATAAATATAAGTGTTGTAATATTAATAACTTCGAAATCATTTGATCTATCAATATGAAATAAAAAGCTATTAAAAGATAGTATTTTTATATTTTTCTTAAATATATAATAACGTATGTAAATAAATTTTTTTAACAAATAGGCCTACAATTTTATAATCCTTATTATTTTATACATTTACCGAGTTAAAAATCCCCGTCGGCATACTTAGGTAGGCCTAGATAAATAAGCCTTAACGTTGTTTTTAAATAATATGTTTTTTAAATTTTGTATTTCTAATGTGTATCTAATTTATTAGCCTGTGATTTTTCACGGGGCTTACTAGTGTTTATAAATAACTGTTTGATATATTTAGATTTAATATTGATGATACAAATGATACGCGCATGCGCAACACCAAATGTTTCGCCTTCCAGCAATGGTCATTGTTTGTGAGACGAGCACTGCCAGTTCTGCTTAAACGTGCTGGATTACGCTTCAAAGCGATAAACTTCTTGCTCGATCACGCTTAAATGTGTTTAAACGTGCTGTACAGCGTTTTTTCGTTTTGTTCCATCGTACTCAAACGTGCTGTACAGCGTTTTGTATTCATGCTAGATGAGTGTGCTGTATTCCTATCTTACACATAGGAAGTAAATGTTCGAGCAAGTTTAAACAAAAACGTTTTTTCTTAAAGCAGTTTTGCTGGATAAGTGTGCGGCCGGCCTAACTGTTAAATGGTTGGTTGTATGGAAAAAAACACCAAGATCTTAAAAGTCTTAAAATAACTTTTTAAATCCAAAATCATCTTAAAATACAGTGTGTTCCATACGAAATTCGAAAGTTGGAAGCCACATTGGAAAATGGCTTTCGTTTACATAAATTTCCACTAGGTATTATTTTAATGTTTCAAAAAACAAGGAAAGGTTCCCCATCTAAAGTTTGCTGTCAGATTTATAGTTTACAAGATATCAGTGGTGGCCCATTTAAACAAAACACCTGTATAAAGTCCTTATATTATTAAACAACCAAAACATAAGTTTACACGAACTCTTAAGTCTTTCGATGCCTCCCACTCCACCCTTTGACCCTATTCAAGTTCATTGCAGTTAATTCTTTGTTCACCCCTGCTGCTCATTTTTCCGCAGGACGGGTTTCCATTAAGGTTATGAATCGAATTCACTTTCCCCCAATCACAGACGAGAAAATCAATGTCCTCCTATTTCACGCACGCATTCCTTTCTCTGTATAAGAGCTTTAGCTCTTTGGCCTGGCAAACAATCGCCTAATTTTGACTCTGTTGAGGATTTATTTCTTTGACTTTAGTGTTCCATAACAATTACATTTTAACTCAAGTTGGAAATGATTCATTAACAAGATAATATGTAAGAACGCTGACTTTTTCGGTTAAAGATAGCAAATTTCTTCTTAAACATATTAAAATATGTTAATTTGTTTAAATGGTGAAGTGAACAATTATTATAAGGATTTTAAAACTGTAGGACTATTTGTTAAAATTGGTTATTTATATACGTTAATTATTTAGAAGTTAATAACTCCTATAAAAGCGGGTGTACGTACGAGCGTACGTGAAGAAACATTTAAAGAAGAAATGAATATTCGTTTAACTTAATAATATAACAGCTGATTTCATCCATCATCAGTAATAGGCAAACAGAACCTAGCGTAGATTATACTTTGGGGTTATGTTTACAACTTCAATCAATAATATAGCATATAATATTAATAACTTATAATAAATCATTTGATCTATCAATATGAAATAAAAGTAAATTAAAAGATAATATTTTTATATTTCTTTAAATATATATAATAATATACATAATATACATATTCCTACAGTTTTATAGTCCTTATTATTGTGCACATTTACCAAGTTAAAAATCACCGTTATCATAGTTATGTAGGCCTAGATAAGTATTCCTTAATGTTGTTTTTTACTTTCTCCACCCTATACGTAGTATAAATGGAGAAAGTATTGTTTTCGTAAAAACGTTCGAATTTGAATTTTCAGTTGAATTATCTGTTTTGGTGCTCCCAGAACCCCAAAAAATGGTTTAGTGCAATTATCTGTGTTGGTGCTCCCTGAACCCAAAAATATTTTTAGTGGAATTTTTTGTTTTGGTGCCCCCTGAACCCAAAAAAGTGTTTTTAGAGTGGTGTCTGTCTGTCAGTCTGTCAGTATGTATACACGACCAGAGAGGACACTATTGGTCCGATTTTCATGAAATTTGGTATGTAGGTACTAAACCCTAATATCTCCAGGCGTTTTTTTTTTCATTTTTTGGAATTTCTAATTTCTAAGGGTAATTTACCTCTAAAAACCCATAAAAAACGACAAAAATGCAAATTTCTCAAAAACGGCTCTAACGATTTTGATCAAATTTTCAGTATTTATAGTGCTTAAGATGCCAAACAAAATGACACCACCCGCTTTTATCAAAACTTCGGCGTTTTATAATTATGGGGAAATGTTTAAAAATAAACATGTTTATGTTGTCAATCTAGCATCGCGGCGGCGGCCGCACGGGGTAGCATCATGGTAGCGATCACGGCCAGTAATTCAAAGGTCGCCCGATCGAATCCCGCCTAGGACAATAATTTTTTTATACGATTGACATAGGTAGAATATTATTTTTTTGTTTTGTTCTAAAAAGTAATAAATAAAATGATTGAAAACAATATTATTTTGACTACAGTAAGTTGGGAGAAAGTTTGTGTCAGTTAACTGATACCGTTTATTAATAGTTTGTTTTGATGTATTTCTGATGTGTATCGAATTAATCCGCCTGTGATTTTTCACTGGGATTTACTAGTTATTATTATATTGAAGAAATTAATAATCGAATATGTTTACATGTTACACGAAGATGTACGAATGTTTCCGAAGTTAAGCGAATCTGAATTCATCTTTAAATGCGTATAAATGAATGTATTGATAAAAGGTTGTATTTATATTCATTTTATGTATTAACGTATGTATCGGCCAGTTCCGTTCTTACTGCCTTTGTTTTTTTAAAGTTTGAAAATGGTCAAAATACGTATTTCACTCCCAGCCCTCTAAGAGATAAAACAGCTGATTTGAATAAACGTTTAGCAACTCTATTAATTCAAAGTGCGGTCTATAATTCTGAATCAACACACGTTTGTTGAATGCATTTACATTCGTTACCATAGTAACGAAGTTTCGTAACTTATAATAAGTTAATTAACTACTGAACCGTTCTAAAGTTTTGCAATTTAGGAGTACTTATCTGATTTAATACAGCTGATTTAATTCAGTTAGTAACGTTTATTTATTTACGTTAGTTTATAATGCTTTATAAAGTTTTACGTCGATTTAATTTGATTGATCTTCATGATAAATTACACTTGCATATTGAATGTTAACCGTATAACTAACAGCTCATGTTTGTTAAACAGATTGTTAATAGATGGTGCCTTTCATTAGAAATAATATGAACTTTCATATGAAATTTTTGAAGTGATAACTTCTATTGGTCCGTTGGGCACTTTCGCTTGACTATGTTTCCGACATCTCTTTTTGCGTAGACACAAGTCAGAGAGTGAAGAGGGAATTGGCGATACATAGTATTATAATAATACGTTATTATAATTTTTATATTATTAATATATTATAATAATATTATGTTACAATAAGTATGCGAAAAATAGAGACATTTATAATGTAAGCATTATTTATTTATTGACTAATGATTTTGAGTGAGTCATTGGTGTATTCACTCTACATAGAATTCTAAGAATAATTCAATATGTAAGAGATAATTATAATAATTATTATATTTGTGCGTCTTAAGTTTTGTAAAGAAGATTGATTTTTGTCTAACTGAAGTAAGTTTAGACAAAATTTTACATTTGGTACATTTTGACAAAGTAATATTTTGCATTGTTTTACTTTACTGTAACTTATTATTACTCACTTAAATATAACATTTAGCTTCATATTACAACAATGAAGGTCATACACGTTAATGGAGTATCTATTCCTCACATACTAGTTTCTTCTAGGCCAGATGGCCAATGCTTACTCTACTCTTTGGCTTTAATTGTACATGAGACGATTCACTGGGGTTTGAGGTGAGGACCAGAGTTGTTAGTCATGTTTCAAACAATTGGAGCAGGTTCAAACCATATACTTTAAAAGTAAAAGGAGATATTTATTCAACAAAAAATAATATATTGAGGATATGAGCAAATCGGTAACTTTTGGAACCTCCTGTGAAATTCAAGCAGCATCCGAAATAATTTTTATGAATGTCAGGTGTATAGAGATGGTTATTTGTTGTGGGAGAGTTTTGGCGAACCGATTGAGGGAGTAGGGAGGCTAAGGTTTACTGGGGAACTGACGAGAGGCTACTTTGATGTTCTCATTCCTCTTACACCTTCTTTACCTGACAACTCATTGGATATTAGTGTGGAGGAAATACAGTCAGCTTCCCAATCCCTGGTTTCAGACGATGGTCTCCAAATTTATCAACTTCTAACATTATCAGAACAGTGTACATCATGCAGTTCGGTCGCTTCCAGAACAAATAAAAAAAAAACGAAGGGAAAAAAGATGAAAGCGTTTTTCTAATACAAATCGCATAAAAGCACATAGGCAAGCGGTAAAAAAAAACCACTGTCTCAAAATACACACAGAATCAGCTGAAATACTTTAAGATGTAACATTTGCTGTAGGTAACCATATTATTGCAATAGCGACCATTGTCCTGTCAGCTAGTATAGTATATAGTACGTGTATATACAAGTAAGCGCGGGAAGAGGGAATAGACGGTACATAATATATTATAATACGTTATTATAATTATTGTTATAGTACAATTTTAAATATCCCTTACATATTGAATTATTCTTAGAATTCTATGTAGATTGCATACACTAATATCTCACTTAAAATCATTAGTCACTAAATAAATACTGCTTACATTATAATGATCACTATTTTTCGCATACTTATTATAATTAATTATAATATTGTTACATAATAATATTATAATTATAATAATATTACTATATTATAATATTATAATTATACAATTTCAAAATATGATATAATATTTTTTTGACAATATATTGACTTGTGTAATTTGTTGACCTTTATTCTCTTCTAATATTAATACTGATAAAAATATAAATCGGTCATAGAAGTTATCATTTCCAACGTGTGGTCTTAAGTACGCCAATGATTTAAAAAAAATAAATGTACGTAACGAAAACATGAATTTTAAGCTGTTTGTCTATTTTTCACCAATTGCGGGGAACATGAAAAAAAAAATTCACTACGCTTTAAAATTATGTTTGAATTATTAATTTTGATGAAGAATTAAGGTAGTCATACAAAAGAAACGAAAACAAAAACAAAAAACCATACATTTGAGAAATAGTATAGTATAAGGAATCTTCACAACCAAAATTTATTTTTATTTTGGCTCAACAAAATAAGCGCAATCTCAAACAAAATTAAAACGAAAATGCCTACCATTATAATTCATTTATCGGTGATTAATGTAATGTATAATGTAATTATACTGTAATCGGTATCCATTTGCTTCGCCACAAATTTGGTGAGCGAAGCGACCAGAGGGGGATCCCCTAGGTATATAACATGTTTTACTGTTGCTAATATTGTGTAGTAAATAAACAGAAAACAAGATACATAGTTTGTTTGTGACATACAGAAGTAAAATCCATAATAATAAGACACAGTATCTTAGGGTCCACATGTATTTACGGTTACTGAGAAACACCGAACGCCCTTGGGGAAATCAAGGCAGTAAGTCTAGCAGAGATATAAAGCGTCTTTTAATAAACCTATATTTATTTATTTATACTTCACATGTAATATATTTATGGACTAATGGTACTAGCTTTTTCTTTTTCATTATAGATTTGATTTTGAAATGATTATTGTGAAACGAAATGGGATTACTAGCCTTAAAAATATAACAATCCACTTACTTCTTCCATATTCTCAAAAATTACTCACCAAGTTTTACTAAAATTTTACAATTTATTCGTGTTAGTACCAATTTTGTTTTAGAAAATGTGTTACTACAAACAAACAAAAATATACGGAGTAGCTACAATGAAAATAAATTGCAATAAATTTCTACAAATTATAAATCTAAAATTATTGAATATTATTATTAATTGGTATAAAAACACATTTGCGATTCGATTACTTAAGGGTCTGTTCCAGTAAACGAAAAAGAAACCGGAAACGCTAGCGCTTCACACTATATCCCTATCCAAACAGTGCAATTTCTTGCAGCTGAGCGCTTTGAAATTGCCTCATTTCAAACCATTTTATAAATCCATCTTTTGTAATTGAGTACTGAAAAAAAAACTACTCAATTATATATACAAAGCCGGGTACGACAGCTGTACCAAGTTTTCCTTATTTACCTGACCAAAGGCAGGTAAAACAGTTAAACAAAATTTTATATGACAAATATAAACATCTGTTCCTTATTTACATGACCGAAGGCGTTTACGACAGCTAGAACAAGTTTGACTTATTTACCTGAACTAAGCCTGGTACGACCGTTAAAAAAAATGTGTTCCTTATTTATCTGATCGAATCCTGGTACGACAGCTATAAACAAGTTTTCACTATTTACCTGACGGAAGCCGGGTACGACAGCTATAAAAAAGTTTCACTTATTTCCCTGAACTACGTTAGGTATGACATATATAAAATTGTTTACTTATTCATATAAACAAAGGCGGGTACGACAGCTGTAACAAGTTTTCCTTATTTACCTGACCGAAGACGGGTACAACAGCTGTAAAAAATTGTATATGACAAATATAAACATCTGTTCCTTATTTACATGACCAAAGGCGGGTAAGTCAGCTATAAAAAGTTTTACTTATTTACCTAAACTAAAATTAGTACGACAGCTAAAAAAAATGTATTCCTTATTTACCTGACCGAATCCTGGCACGACAGTTAAAAACAAGCATTGTGTATTGAAAATACTCCCAATACGGGGTCGGCGTGCGAAGC
>JAGFPH010004387.1:93519-104861 GCA_018207615.1 Philaenus spumarius | reverse complement strand
TTTCAAATACTAACAATACGGAGATTGGCGTGCGAAACACGCAATGCATTTTGTATTTCAAATACTAACAATACGGAGATTGGCGTGCGAAGCACGCAATGCATTGTGTATTGAAAATATTCCTAATATGGTGGTAGGCGTGCGAAGCACGCAATGGACTATGCGTGGCCGCTTCTCATAGTGTTAAGTGTCAAGCTCATATGTGCGTCTTTAACAGTGAACGTGTTAAACAACCTTCTGCTCTTTTTGAATATATAACTAGTTGCAGACGAAATTAATTAATGAAAGTTAAAAACTGAGAAGGTTTTCACAGTTTGATATGTTTTGTGTACACAGTATAATCCACTCAACAACACTGGGTTCTGCCTTTATATGGCACTGTGACAAGGCATTCTTGGCTCCTGTTTTCTGCCTCCGTTTCTACAAAAGGAAACTTAATTAAGTGAGATTTCTTGGAATGTGTGTCATATTTTACGAAGCGTGCTGACAGAACTGGGTTAAACAGTAAACTTGACAACTATGCAAAACAATAATAACTATACAATGTGAATTATACATGTGCAAAAGTGTTAATTTAATAATTATAATTGCAAGTAATATTGTGTGTTTAGAAAAATACAGTAAACAGTTACAAAATAATATGATTGTAAGATGAAATAAACGGTACCAGTAACTGGCACATACTTTCTCACAAACATATATTATTAAACAGATTCACTGTGACTTCATAATTGTATTAAAGTAGGAGAGTAACTGATAAATATTGTTATTATTATTAGCTAGAGAGAAACATATTTGATCGATTTCGAACATTAACTAAACGAGTATTTTTAGAAAGATGCGGTTTTTTTTGCATTTGGTAGGGTACATTAAGGGCTATTATCTAGAGAAAAAACTATTAGATAAATTTCGAACAAATTTGCACCAAACACGTCAATTAGGCCTGTATAAATGCATGAAAATTTGTTTGAAAACAACCCCCTTTATGGCCAAAAAACCCCCAAAATTTGTTATTGTTATTACTATTATTACCTAAACGAGAATTATTAGAAAGATGCAGTTTTTTCGTATGGTAGAGCTACAAAAAAGCCAAATATTATCATAATCGTATGAGTCATTTTTTTATAAAAAAATTATAACAGATTTTTTGGGGGTTTTTTGGCCAAAAAGGGGGTTGCTTTCAAACTTTTTCCAAAACCTTTGTTTGTGCACCTTTACAGGCCTAATTAACATGTTTGGTTCAAATTCTTTTGAAATCGATCGAATAGTTTTCTCTCTAGCTTTGTATACATACAGACAGACATTTTGTAAAAAAACACTTATTTGGACTCAGGGGGTCCCAAACCGGATATTTCTACATAAATTGCAACATAGATTTTTTGCCTTCATTATAATTTCTCTACACTGTAGTATAGTGAGAAAGTAAAAAGCGTAAGCAGCACTGGCGCATTACTATATCCAAATTGTCCTATCAGGGAATAACTGGTATTAAATATTGGGAGATTTATATGAATTTTGTTCCTTGTTCCGGAAATTGTACCTAAACTACAATTGCACAGGTTTGTATTAAATTGAATTGCCTTTCGAATGATATAACTCCCAAATTGTACTCGGGCTTGTAAATGTGAAGTATAAAACGTTTAAAGTGACACTTAACTTATACAAATTCCTTGAAAACTAACGATGTAGTGGGTCGTTAATGAAATTCCTTACAGAATTAATATATAGTACTAGCTAACCCGTACGGCGTTGCCCGTGGTGGTTGGTATTTTCAGTCTTTTTAACGTACTTGTATTCTTTTTAAGTGTTCAGTCAGTGAGTGGTATTTGGCTTTTATATATATAGATCTTAAATAATAAAAGCACTATTGTCATAATAATAAAAGATCAGAAATTATGATTTTAGTAACTTTGATCCCCCCAAACCCCTCCCAAATTTCGACATTTTTCATACCGTTTCTTAGTGAGCACCTATGGCCCTAGAGGAAGCTACATACCAAATTTCATTCCAATCCGTTAGATAGTTTTAAAGAAATCGTGATTTAATAACTTTGATCCCCCCAAATCCTCCCTAAAATTTCGATTTTTTTCAAACCCTTTCTTAGCGACCGCCTCTGACCCTAGAGGAAGCTACATACCAAATTTCATTTCAATCCTTTCGGTAGTTTTGAAGAAATCGTGATTTAATAACTTTAATCCCCCCAAAGCCCCCTAAAATTTCGAATTTTTTAAAACCCTTTCTTAGCGACCGCCTCTGACCCTAGAGGAAGCTACATACCAAATTTAATTCCAATCTGTTCCGTAATTTTGGAGAAATCGTGATTTAGTAATTTTTCCCCCCAAACCCCCCTAAAATTTTCAATTTGTTAAAACCCTTCTTTAGTAAGCACCTATTGCCCTAGAGGAAGCTACATACAGAATTTCATTTCAATCCGTTCGGTAGTTTTTGATAAATCGTGATGAGTGAGTGAGTGGTATTTCGCTTTTAAATATATATATAGATTTAGAACAAACTAACACAGAAAGTTATTGTAAGCTTCACCTCGCTTTGAACACGAACATCTTATCAATTAAATATTGACTGCGTTGGCTGTAAGGAAACGCCACAAAATTATTCCACCACGCCTATTTACAAGACAGAAAACTGTGTTAAATTTCCGTTCAAGAAAATGTTTTAAACACGACTTATCAATTATGAACGAAATAATTACGGATTGTCATCGTTGTACATTTTGTTTTTACTTTTAGAGAAACAAAACATTGAATAAACTTGTAAAGCCAGTCGCTTAAAAATTTAACGAGCTTCTTTATTTCAATTCCCTTACCTACTTATTAAAGAAACTTCGCTGTTTGTTAGTTTAAAATTTGTTGTAGACTGCAGTAAGAGCGACAAAACAATTACGCTATATTTCAAAACGAGCTTTTCTATTAAACTATTCATAATGTTCTTCAACAACACTTGTAAACTATTGTTAGCTAATTACCATAGGAAAGACTAGCTGTTGGTGAGACCGCTAGGAGCGCTGAAAGTTTCACACAATAAACAATGGTTGCGTTACAGATTTTTTAACAGTAATTTAAGTACTTTTTTGTATACAATAAAGTATTTGTCAAATTGCAACAGCTTTTTAACATTCCATTATACAAGATATTGCACTTTGAGTTAAATTTTATTGTTTGCAAATAAATGGTAAAACATGCCCCTAATAATTGTTGAAGAGTTTCTGGACTTTGTTGAACTTTCAGCGCTCTTTGCGGTTAAACGATTAAGTTTATAAAAAAAACACCAAGAATAAAAACGTCTTAAAATTGCATGTAAAATCCAAATCAGTTATAAAAAGTTGCGATTTCCATTAGAAATTTCAAAGTTGATCTCCATATTGGAAAATGGCGGCCATTTAGAAATATTTTAACAACATACTTTTTAATTCCTCATGAAATAAGGAAAGGTTCCCCTTAGTTTGCCGTAAAATTTATACTTTCTGAGATCCCAATGGTGGCCCAATTAAAAAATCACATAAAATAAAAAATGTTTGAGAGGCTGTATATCATAAACGGTTGGGTTTAGGAAAAAAATACAAAATAATAAAAATGTCTTAAATTTGTGTCTCCAATTGAAATTCAACATAAAAAATAGAGGTTTCTATTTGAAAAAATTAAGTTGGCCGCCATATTGGATAAATGGCGGAGTTTTTGGAAATTTTAATATTGTATTTTTAATGCAAGGGAAAAAGGAGGCAAGGTCTCTCATTTAAAGTTTGTTGTAACTTTTATAGTTTCCTAGATCAAAATGGTGGCCATCTTGAGTAGATCACCCTGTATACCGGCTGTTCAAAAAGATCCCCTCACTTAACTTTGGAACAAGTAGAAATAAATAAATTAGTTTCTGGATATCTTTATATGACAAAGGGAGGTGAATTTTGGGGTAACCGACCATTTCATCCCATACCCCAAAATGGGGGTTGAGAGGGCAATTCAAAAATCTTAAATACAAACCTCCATCAAGTGATACCTCATTTTAAAGGGTTTGATAAATGAAGAAGAATGGCACAAATTAGAGGCCTCTATCTTAACCCTAACGATAATGGCGGTTAGTCAAAGTTGAAAACATCTTATTGACACAGATTTTTATTTAGGTACGCTACAATACCTTTCGTTGGTAATAGACTTACCTTAATTATAAATTTAGATTAAATGCTCAAAATCTCTGGATGCTATTAGTAGGGCCTATCACTGGATTGCAAACTTCCCTCACAAACAGGAGCAAAGTTCACGAATAAGCTTCCTAAAAGCATTATAAATTCACCAAACTACAGGATTTTTAAAAACAGTCTTAGACAATTTCTATTGTCTGGATCCTTTTACTCGGTGGAAGAGTTTGAGCATCATGGTACTATTTTGTGATAGATGTGATCTCTTTTTATGCATGTGTTTTGTCTTATTGAATTAACTTATTCTTATAAATTTTTTATTTTAAAATTGTGTGTATTTGTGTTGGTTATTGTAAATTGTTCTTCTTGTTGTTTAGTTATACTTTGTGAGTATTGATCAAATGTGTTGTTTTATGCTTGTTTATACTTCATTTATTTAACTTATTTTATACAAATACTAGCTGGCCCGATCCGGCTTTGCACGGATAGACAAATCAAAGTTAAATGTATATTAACAAAAAATATATTACACTATGTATTTCTTATGGGGATTTTTAGTAACTTTAATTCCCCCCAACCTCCCCTAAAATTTCTATTTTTTTAAACCCTTCTTAGAGAGCACCTATGGCCCTAGAGGAAGCTACATACCAAATGTCGTTATAATCCGTTCAATGGTTTTGGAGAAATCGCGATTTAGTAACTTTGACCCCCCAAACCCCCCTAAAATTTCTAATTTTTGAAACCCTTTCTTATCAGTAAATACGGCCCTTGAGGAAGCTACATACCAAAATTCGTTATAATCCGTTCAGTGGTTTTGAAGTAATCGTGATTTAGTAACTTTGACCCCCCCAACCCCCCCTAAGATTTCAAATTGTTTGAAACCCTTTCTTAGAGAGCACCTAAGGCCCTAGAGGAAGCTACTTACCAAATGTCGTTATAATCCGTTCAGTGGTTTTGGAGAAATCGTTATTTAGTAACTTTGACCCCCACAAACCCCCCTAAGATTTCAAATTGTTTGAAACCCTTTCTTATCATTACCTACGGCCCTTGAGGAAGCTACATACCAAATTTCGTTCCAATCCGTTCAGTAGTTTTAGAGAAATCGTGATTTAGTAACTTTGACCCCCCCGCAAACCCCCCTAAAATTTCCAATTTTTTTAAAACCTTTCTTAGTGAGCAGCTATGGCCCTAGAGGAAGCTATATACCAAATTTCGTTCCAATAATTTCAGCAGTTTTTGAGAAATCGTGATCAGCGAGTCAGTGGATTTGGATTTATAGATATAGATTTTTGTCAACAAAACCAATAAGAAATAAATGTAAGCAATGTTTTTTATTAAAATGTCTAGTAATCAAATTAAACACACGCGATGTAATCAACTATTCACAATTCAACTTCTCGGCAAGTTCTAAACTATAATTAATAAACAACCAACACGGCACTCTTGAACTGTTTGACAAAGTTGGTTTTGTTTATCCAAAGAATTACACAATTCTCGCAACTCCGCGCCTGTAATTTGTCGTTTTTAAGACGTTGCATTATTTATTTCATCGCCTCCGACTTTCGTCATTCTCGACGGAACAGCGCCAGCGAGGTGTGGGACAGTTTCTGAAAATGAAAACGTATTTGAACTTCATAAAGAGCGACGCTTCCTCCAACAGATGTATCAGGCTGTTGGACATTTACTTCAAAATGACCGGACTTCGAAGATTAGACGGTTCGCCACAGATCAACAAATCCGTAAGCTGTATGATACTGTTGACTTACATCTACGGTATCTGTGCCGGCGTCTACACGTCGTATTTCAAGTTGGACAGTTTCGAGAACACCACGGTAGCGCTGTTGCACCTGTCCACGATCGTGTATACGCTGTTAGTGTACGTTATACTTTTACGGAACCAAGAAACGGCGATCCGTATAGCGGAGTTTTTGAAATCGGAGTATAACGGTTTCGAACTGAATTTCCTGGACAAACCTACCCGCTCTTGGGAACGGAAAAGCGAAAGGACGTTCGCGCACAATCGGATCTTCATTATTCTGATGATGACGGCGACGTGCGCCTACACTGTGCACAGTTACTTTTTCCCATCGAAAGGGAGCGTAGCCATCTTCCCCATGTGGTTTCCGTTCTCTCTGGACACCAAGTTGGGTTATTTTGTCGCCTTCTCGTACGAGTTTCATTTGTTCGTCGTGCAGGTCACTTTGAACGCTACGTTGATTTTGATGTTCTCGGCGTCGGCCGATATCTACGAATGTTTTACGGTCACTTTGAGCAATGTTTTCAGCAACATCGGGCGTCACGAGTTGTTTAAGATTCCTTCGGAGTTTCGAGTTGTCGGTGAAACCAAAATGGACAGCAATAACTTGTTTGTGCTGAGATGTTGTATACAGGGTCATCAGCTAACTAAGAGGTAAGTCAAGTTATATTTTAAGGGAGTATTTCTAAATACTAAAACAATTTGAACGGGCGACATTTTATATTAAATACACCTAAAAAAAAAAAAATACATGAAACTAACTAAAAAAACATATGATTTTCAAATTTGTATTTCTAAATTAAAATCTGTGTTGATCTGTATTTTTTAGATATAATAATTCGACAACGCAGCTGAACCGCTGACGTGAGTTGAGCAAATCACCAAAATTAAGTTTATAGGCCTAAGTTTTAGGGTTTCAACCAACAATTTGGGAAATTAGTCCATTCTCGACGGTGCTGAATAGGTGCAAAATGGTTCGCACGCCATTCCGCATATTGGGAGTATCTTCAATACACAAAGCATTGCGTGCTTCGCACGCCAACCCCACGGTATTATCCACCACATGGCTTTGAACCGGGTACTTCTATGGTATTTTTCGTTTTGATCGATTTTGGGGGAACCAAGTGAGCTATAAGGTCGCGTAAAAAACAAAAATGTGCAGAATAACATCCTACATTTATATTTATAGAAAAACTCTAAAAAATTCATTCTCGTAGGAAAAATATAAAAAAATAGTTACCGATACTTTCCGTCAAAAAACGTGCTTCCGATTATTAGATCTTTTTGGCTTTCGAACTCGTACGTAGACAACCAACATGTGTACCAAATTTAAACCAAATCGGACTTAAAATGCGGCCGCTAGAGTGCGAACACATAGGCCTATACATATATATATTTACATGATTTTTAATGACACCCCAAACGTGTTCTGGGGACCATGATCCGTGCTCATTTGATACTTCCGACCTCTGGTCTTACCATAAGGGCATCTGCAATAGCTCATTTTCCTACGGAATTCGCTAATAAACACAAAACTACCGCTAGTCGGAAAACCAAACGCTTTTGGATCTATGCTAGCACACACTTTTCCCGCGAGCTTAGCACTAGAGCACGCTTTCAAAGTTTCTACGTTTACGCCTGAATTTAAATGTGTTAAAATTCTTATTGTAATTATTAAGGTAATGTTTGATCAACAATTTCAAATTTCAGGCTGATAAGAGATTTGAATTCAATATATGGAGGAATAGTAACAGCATCCGTTACTTCGGGGACATTGTTTTTCTGTTTTGGCGGTTATCAGTTCGTACAGGTGAGAAAAACTCTGTAAGCAAACTGTACAAATACAAAGAACAGATTTTATTGAACTGGTCTTTAACAAATGAAAAGTGGAAATAATTCTTGCCATATATGATACTAGGGGAAACTCCTGCATGATCGACACGCCAACCCCGTTGGAAAATTCTATACACGTAATCATGTTATGTTTTCTTTATAATAAAGGTGTAGGATTAATAATAACCCCAAAGCTAAGATGGTAAATAATGTTAAATGTTCAATTCAAATTATTTCGCGTAACAGCAGTTACAATAAATTAAAAAAATCGAGCAATAGACACACAAAACATACTTTTACACTTAAACAAAAACCTAACCTAAATTCTAGAAATAATACAAAAAGTTGATTCAAAGTGTTAAATCAGCTGTTAATGGAAATATTAGAGCAAACAGCTGATTGCTGTGCCAACACTAAAACATATTTAATTTAGTAATGATTTATTATGGTGCTCCCATTGCCATGCAATATTTAGTATAGTTTGTATTGTTTTTACGCCCAATAGAGGAGCTCTTTGCAAAAACCAAACCTAAAAGTTAGAAATGTTGTTCACAAAACCCCAACTTAAAAGTTACACATACAAATAATTGATTTGTTTATAATCAGCTGATAAGCAATCAGCTGATAACTGTTAGCCTACTATTATATCGTCAATACAATTAATTAATGGCGTTCGCATTTTTGTTAATTATTGAGTATATTTCTTGTTGTTTTGATGTTCAATAGGTGCTGCTGTTTTTCAAAAAGAATATAAAAACATGCTTGTATTCGAATGCAATGCTGAGCATAAATTTCAAAGTAATCAGTCAAGAACTTACGGAGATTTGCGATTTTGAACACACGATCATTTACATTTTTATTTATATGTAGATATTTGTACATACATATTTGGCAGTAAATAAATACATTCTATTATAAACCAAAAGTATTAAATTATTGAAAGTCAACTAGACAGAAATAAGTTAATCCAACGATTTCTGCCTGATGGCACAGTCTACCCATAACTATAGGCCTAATATCCTCAAAGTTGAACTAGGCCGACCATCATGAAAATGCAAAAAGTTCACACTAGCAAAACGGGTTTTGATTTGATTTATATTTATTCTATATCAAAGTATAGCCGTGTAATAGACAGACCATGTTGTTCTTTGTACTTACCTAAAAAGAAGAATAGAATCAATTTGTTTTCATGTTTTGTCATCTTTGAACTTTATTGTTTCTTTCGATTTCTACTATAATATTTATGGTTTTCAAGATAGGAACAAGAAACCGTTTTAGCGGCATCCAACTTGTATTGATTTTCTTGAAAACGCTGACTTTTTGTACTTTGACCTTTTGCATGAAAACTCAATTAATTTATTACTACGACTTGTAAATAATAAAAAATAACAAGTGAAAAATCAAAGTGGTTTCTGTATGAAAAACAATAGATTTACGGACATTTTATTAGTGATATTTTGTATTTCTTTGGTTCAGAATCAATTCAAAGTATTGATAGAGAATTGCGAAATACCCGGTACGAAACTAGGATTAAAGTCTATTAGTTTTAGGCCAATCGTTGAAAATTTATTTCCCACTTATTTGCTTAGCTAGACGAATTTAATGTATTACAAAATATATTATGTATATACCTACTTCTATTCCAGTAAATTGGAAAATTAGGCCTTAACCAATTTAATTAGCCTACTTTTGAAAACTGTCCATTATAACCTTTAAACTGTAAACAAAATAATTGGATCCATATTGCTAATTTTGTATAAAATACAATTATTTTAGGACTAATTTACACTAAAATATGGTTAAGTTTTACGTTTACATAACTAATTTTGTGAAACAACGGAGAAAATGAGGCAACTTTACTGTCAATAAAACTAATGCCAATAATTTTTTTAAATATAATTAAAGGTAGCAGCACTTTACGGGACAGCATTATTTATTTACAAATTGAATTCAATTAATTTACAAAATCGAATAAAAATAAACATAGGTTTAAAATTCAAACGTAGGTAGCAACACTTTCCGGACTAAACAAAAATAATGACAATTAGTTTATAATTCAACATATCAGGGCGCAGCACCTTACGGGACAGTAATTTAGAAAATTCAAATTGTATCATGAGCAACAGTTTACAATTCGAACGTAGGTAGCAGCACATTCCAGACCACAGAAAATATATCACAAATAGTTCATAAATTAACATACCAGGTGGCAGCACCTTACAGATTCAGTCGAAACGAAAACTGCCAACAAAGATACTGTAAAAGTTATTATTCTGGATCAATTTAATTTTAAACAGGGAGACGGGAAAAAAGTGTGCCGCCTCACTGAGGAAAATCGCAAGCATGTATGTTTTACTAAATTTCTACCAAATTTTAGGAATCTTGAATTCTATTCGGCGACTTATAAAAATGTACTGTTCTGCAAGTAATTGTTATTTTCATTACTAGAATGCGTCGACAGTTCATATTTTGTAATATAATTTTGGCTTTTAATGGTAGTTGAGTTTAGATCTGATCCGTAATGTGCTGTTATCTGTTGGTGTTTATGTAAACTCAATGATGCCTATTAAAAGAACAAAATTGAAAGCATAAAATGCGTGCAGTTTCGTATTTGTCTGTCAGTCTACCAGCCAAAAGCATGAAAGATGTATAATTTCGTATTTGTATGTCTGTCCGTCAATTCAATTTAAACAGTGGGGAGGGAAAAAAAGTGTGCCGCCTCACTGAGGAAAATCGCAACCAGGTACGTTTTACATAATTTCTAAAAAAATTTAGGAATCTTGAATTCTATTCAGCGACTTATAAAAATGTAGTAATGTTCTGCAAGTAGTTGTTATTTTTATTACTAGAATGCATCGACAGTTCATATTTTGGCTTTTAATGGTAGTTGAGTTTCAAATCTGATCCGTAATGTGCTGTTATCTTTTGGCGTTTATGTATACTCGATGTTGCCTATTAAAAGAACAAAATTAAAAACATAAATGCGGGATGTTCGTATTTGTCTGTCCGTCCACTAGCCTAAAGCATGAAATATGTGTATAATTTCGTATTTGTCAGTCCCTCCACCAGCCTAAAGCATCGAATATGAACAATTACGTATTTGTCTGTCCGTCCACCAGCCTAAAGCATGAAATATGAACGATTTTGTATTTGTCTGTCCGTCCACCAGCCTAAAGCATGAAATATGAACGATTTTGTATTTGTCTGTCCGTCCACCAGCCTAAAGCATGAAATATGAACGATTTTGTATTTGTCTGTCCGTCCACCAGCCTAAAGCATGAAATATGAACGATTTTGTATTTGTCTGTCCGTCCACCAGCCTAAAGCATGAAATATGAACGATTTTGTATTTGTCTGTCCGTCCACCAGCTTAAAGCATGAAATATGAACAATTTCGTATTTGTCTGTCCGTCCACCAGAATAAAGCATGAAATATGAACAATTTCGTATTTGTCTGTCCGTCCACCAGAATAAAGCATGAAATATGAACGATTTTGTATTTGTCTGTCCGTCCACCAGCCTAAAGCATGAAATATGAACAATTACGTATTTGTCCGTCCGTCCACCAGCCTAAAGCACGAAATATGAACAATTTCGTATTTG
>JAGFPH010004387.1:72799-93266 GCA_018207615.1 Philaenus spumarius | reverse complement strand
TTTGTCTGTCCGTCCACCAGCCTAAAGCACGAAATATGAAAAATTTCGTATTTGTCTGTCCGTCCACCAGCCTAAAGCACGAAATATGAATAATTTCGTATTTTTCTCTCCGTCCACCAGCCTAAAGCACGAAATATGAACAATTTCGTATTTGTCTGTCCGTCCACTAGCCTAAAGTATGAAATATGAACAATTTCGTATTTGTCTTTCCGTCCACCAGCCTAAAGCATGAAATATGAACAATTTTGTATTTGTCTGTCCATCCACTAGCCTAAAGCATGAAATATGAACAATTTCGTATTTGTATGTCCGTTCACCAGCCTAAAGCATGCAAAATGAACAAGTTCGTATTTGTCTGTCTGTGTACCGACAAAAAAGCAAGAAATAAGAAATATGTGTGTGTCTTATTTTTAAAGCAAGAAATAAGCACACGCTCGTATTTGTCTAAAGCATGAAATATGCCTAATTTCTTAATTGCCTGTTTCTCAACCAGTATAAAGCATGCACTATGTTTCGTTTGCTTGAAAGGGTTTAAGTAATTACTTTTACAATTTATGTTTAAAGGCTGTGGAAGAGAGGAATTCAATCAAGATGGCCACCTTTATAGTAGTAAATTGTATATACACTGGGCATATATTTACATACTGTTGGTACGGACAGAAAATATATAACAATGTAAGTACAAAAAGTAGTTAGGCAACTTGAGCAGATTAACTTTGCAATTTAAACGTTAAAAAATTTGTTTAATAAATGTAAAAACTATTATTTTTACTTTTAATGTGTCTGTTATTAATAAACAAATATATAGATTATAGGTTATTTGTTAAAATTATAGGGTTTGAATAAATATAGGGCACTGCTGGATTTTTGGGCTTCTGAAAAAACATATTATTGACATTTAATTTTAAAAAGGATATCTATTATATTGTTTATTTTAAAAGTGTAATAACATCAGCCATTTAACGTTGTATGACTAAAAGTGATTATAATTTGCATCGTAATGATTTGCACCATTCTACACACAATGCAAATATGTATTGGCGTGGATGCTTTATTTAGTATAAAAACAGGTTGATGCAAGCTACCAACGTATCTGTAGGTCGTGCTAACCTAACTGTCCTGGAGGGTTTCTTGCACCCTTCCGCAACCGATCCTTTTACAACCCTATTATCTACACTTGCGTGAACGCCCTAGTTCAATATTAAAATAAAAATAATTATAATGTGATATACTGATTCACGAACCATTACAAGAACAACGATGTAACAAACATTTCTGTTTTTGTCCCATTTCTGGGGACCATGATCGGTGCTCATTTACTACTCTCGACCTTGGGTCTTACCATAAGGGCCACTGCAATAGCTCATTTTTCCTATGGAAATTCGCTAAAAAGAAAGTAATAATAACCATTGTGGAATGGCAACACTCAACAATGCAATCAGCTGTTCATAAAACCAACCACAGCTGCTTTAATCATTTCAGTTCGGTTTATTTTGGTTTAGTTTGATATGTTGTGAAGTAGAAACTCATTTATTCGCACCGATTACTTTTGGGTGAGGTAAAATATACGAACACGCGATACTCGAGTATATACGATACGTCGACGATTTCTTCTTCTTCATTCGTTTACACTTGTACTGATATAAACCAAAAGTTTAATGTAACAGCTGATCGTAAAAGAAAAAGAAATCTATGCATTAAAATATAGGCAGTGATAAATTCAAAGGCTTAAACTCGATAGATGTATGGGTTTGGTCAGGTGACGCTACCAATGAAGAGACATTGTGCTACCTCATTTTGTAAGTTGTGTTAAAATAGTTTACTTGGCGTTACCTCTGAAATGGACATAGTGCTTTCTCATTTTGTTAAATGTCTAAATTTGCTCACTTGGTTACTATAAGGCAATGAATGTAAATGCACCAAAGAAACATGTGTTGGTTCAGTATAGGCCTAACCTAAAATTATGTTGTTCAACTTTTAATACAAACTGGCTGTTTAACTTTAACTTTTAACAACAGATATTAAAATTATAATTGAGTCAAATTGTAATTATCTCAAGCGTGTATTGGTTCAGTATAGGTCGAAACTAAAATTGTATTTTTTAATTATTATTTGTCTGTAGAAAGTCAAGTTTATGTTTTTTACTTTCTCCCCCCTATACGTAGTATACGGAGAAAGTATTGTTTTCGTCCAAATTTTCGAATTTGAATTTTTAGTAGAATTATCTGTTCTGGTGCTCCCTGAACCCCAACAAATTATTTAGTGGAATTATCAGTGTTGGTGCTCCCTAAACCCAAAATATTTTTAGTGGAATTATTTGTTTTGGTACTCCCTGAATACCAAAAAGTGGTTTTTTGGTGATGCCTGTCCGTGTGTCTGTCAGGATGTGTACAGAGCTGGAGACCGTACCAACGGTCAGATTTTAATGAAATTTGGTATGTAGATGTAGTTTTGGAATATCTCCAGGCACTTTTTTCATTTTTTCAATTTTTGGATTTTTAAGGTTTTTTACCCCCAAAAAATTGCAAAAAACGAGAAACAACGAATCTGTTTTAGTAATTTAAATATTCTGTTGAGAAAGTATGTGCCAGTTTCTTTTACCTTTTATTTGATTTGAGTTTGGGGGATAGTTGTGTACCAGCTGTAGAGAGACAATACAATACATGTATTTGAACGTATATTTCAGAGTTCACTCTACATCCACGAGATCTGCAGTTGTGAATGGTATCTGTGTTCTAAAGCGTTTAAAAAGACTTACGCAATACTTCTGGCCAATACAGTGAAGCCTCAGATAATCTGTTTGTTGAACATGAGCGCGACGGTCAGTGCGACCATGACGACGTTTTTAACAGTGAGTAAAATTCAATAAGGTTGCTATCAAGTCAACCCACCCTCCCCACGAGATGCCGAAATTTAGTAGTAAAAATTAAAACTGGGTTTAAAAAGTGCAAGTTAAATTATAAAATAGACAACACAACAGAGGATCCAGCAACATATTTTACATCATTTTGCATTGCATGCATACTGATATTTAGATTTATTGATTAAAACTACAACATACAATACACATGGATGCAGTAGGTTACAGCCTTACTCTCTTGTAAGCTTGATCTGATCTATTAAATAAGAAAACTATGAAGGAGGGTCAACAAAAATACTTTACTCTAACAAAACACGCATTGAAAATATTCTCAATACGGGGGTTGGCGTGCGAAGCACGCAATGCTCTGTGTATTGAAAATTCACTCAATAAGGGGGGTGGCGTGCGCAGCACGCAAATACATTGTATTAAAAATACTCAGAATATGGGGTTGGCATGCAATGCACTGTGCGTCGGCCGCTTCTCATAGTGTTCACTGTCAAGCTCACATGTGCGTGTCCTTAGCAGTGAACGTGTTGAAAGGATTTAAATTCAAATCCCCGGTCCTGCCCCCCCCCCACCCTCCTAAGCCCGAAAAG
Source organism: Philaenus spumarius (assembly GCA_018207615.1). Classification (NCBI taxonomy): domain Eukaryota; kingdom Metazoa; phylum Arthropoda; class Insecta; order Hemiptera; family Aphrophoridae; genus Philaenus; species Philaenus spumarius. The sequence continues at coordinate 89,807 of JAGFPH010004387.1, read as the reverse complement.
TTTTCCTGGCTACGGCCTTGTGGTATGTCGAAAGAATTTATGAACTATCACTGATGAAATAACACTGCCACATCTGACACGTCTAAGTAGTATAAGAAACTAAAGATACCTTTTACACCTAAACGATTATAAAAGAACCGATGAAGGTAAAAATTACTTTTTTTTATGTGGTGGGAGAGAGAGTATTGGGCCGTTATGGAGATATGTTTAGCGTTGTACATATTTTGTCATCTACAAAAAAGGACAGCTACGATTACCATATCCTTTACTGCTTACAAAGTTGTAAATAGCGATTCGTAATTATAGCAGGCTTAGTGGTACTGGAAATAAATGTTATCCCTTACATATGTAATTATTCTGAGAATTCTATGTAGAGTGCATACACTAATACCTCACTCAAAATCATTAGTCAATAAATAAATACTGCTCACATTATAATATCCCAAAACCTGACATCTCTTTCAATGTCGACTACATTGGCGTTTTTCATGCTCGTTCTTCATTTTCAAACAAAATAGTGTTGTTGTTATAATTTACGTCGTCTTTATTTTATCTCAATCGTTTTCAGGTCGAGTGCCATGAGAGACATTTTTATCTCTCGCCTGGATTATATTACTCTGATCAGTCAAAAAAAATTTCAAAGAGTCAACAAATTTAATTTTATCTTATTGAAAATCCTATTACTTTAAAGGAGCAATTCTTGTATCTTTGTATCTGTCGAGGATCTCAAAAACGGCTCTAACGAATTCAAAGAACTTTTTTATTTAGGTGTAGTTTTGATTTTTAAGCACACCCACATAGTTGTATTTCGTGTAAAAAAGCATTTTTTTGAGAAAATCTAATTTAAAAGTTGAACAATTTTAACATAGGGTCTTATGGGTTGCCATGTTGGTTACAAAATAACAACGAAATAGTAAATAAAGCGATCAAAACAGCTGTTTATAAACAAGAAAATTTATACTGTTTTAGCACGTTGGAAATGGAATGGAATAGAACTGAGATTGAGTAGTATCCAAAATCAGCTGTTCATTGGATAGTTTTTAATTATTACTGTTAAAAACAAGCTAATTTATACTGTTTTAGCACATTGAAATTAGAATAAATTGGGCCTGATTTAACAATTTATTTTGTCAAAAAAAAGGTAAACTTGGCAAAAATGGATAAATTCAAATAGTCAATTTTGTAATATAGGCCTGGCTCATTTCTGAAACATAGTATTGAGGTTATGTTAATCCTGCAATAATTTCTACTATATTTAGCCTGGTTTCAAAACTTTAGTTGACAGATGGTAGTAGAACTAGGACTAAAATCGTAATGAAAGTCTCTCACATTTCTGAAGCAAGTATTTGAGGTTATAATAATTCTTGTAATTACTGTTAATATAAAATTAAGCCTGGTTTCATAATTTTACAAACCTATATACAAACAAGCCAAAGATTAACGAGATTCTTTTGCAACTTTTCCAACTGCGAGCGAAGCGAAGCAGCCATCTGAGGCTGAAGGCAGAGCCCCTAGTATGTATAAACTAAATACAATAATTACTGAAAATTTATTTTTTGCTTTAAAATTACTTTTTTGGCCTAAAAATTACTGAGTTATAAATATATCTCTCATGGCACTGGGGGTTATTTTGGGCTGGAACCCTAAATTCTAAATAATCAGGAATTTTGTCTTCATCTATTTCTAATTGCAACTACAAATTATACTTAGTCAAATTCAAAACTAAATATATACAACTTCAATATTTTAGTTACATCAAGCTGTTTTCATGAATTATTACAAAAAAACTCACAAATTGAAAAACAAATTAATTATTACCGAGCATTTCTAGGTTTACAATATGTAAACATGTGATAGGCCTACTAATAAAGTGTCACATGTTACAAAAACCACTGCCAACTGTATAACCTCATTTATGATAATTATTTAGCATAAATATAAAATATTATTACACAATAACTATGAAGATTTTTATAAGGGAAACGTGCAAATATATAATACTTTATATTTGCTTATATCTTTTAAACAAACGCTTCAAAAATGCTAAGAACAAATTCAAAAACTCCAAAATGTCCTCTAATATATATATAATATAACAACTTGTAAATAGATAACATTGAGTAATAGATTTACCTCTCAGCGTTTTAAAAGTAGTTTGCTATGAGAGACAGATTTGTCTTTCAATATCACTTGTGGACAGAAACATAAATAAGGTCTTGGCAGTGAACCTGTTTTAATTAGTGTCGAGTTTATTATGATTTTTATTTTATTTTTTAAACTAGTTAAGATTTGAACTAGTTGGTTTTCTATTGGTAGCTATCTATTCGACGCTCGTCTTTTTACATAGTAAAATGTGAAAATTAAAATTTGTATCAGTGTTTTTAAATATATATGTATTATATATTTTTTAATTTCTTTCTAGATAATGAAAGTTGGGTATTCGTATTTGAATCTACTTCTAATCTACAGCAAGAAGAACGAGTGAACCGACAACGAAACTACGTTCAACAATCTAACTATTGGTTTTGCGTGTGCACTAGGCTAGAAAATATATTACTAATATTCTTATATGATCGCTAAACGAGAGATAAAAGAATGTAATTCAAATTGTGTAAGTTACTTTGTGTAAATTGTAATTTGCTAGAGTAAACGCGTATTCAAGTCAAGCTAGTGTATTCATTTAGGTAACTTTTACGTTTGTTTCAAATAGTTGCACATTTTTTATTTATAGTGAGGTTAAGCATAAGGCCGTAGCCAAGGGGGAGGTAAGGGGTCGACCCCCCCCCCCCGAAATTTAGTAGTAAAAATTAATACTAGTTTTAAAAAGTGCAAATTAAATTATAAAATAGACAACACAACAGAGGATCCAGCAACATATTTTACATCATTGTGCATTGCATCCATACTGATATTTAGATTTACTTGATTAAACTACAACGTACAATACACGTGGATGCAGTAGGTTACAGCCTTACTCTCTTGTGAGCTTGATCTTATCTAAATCTAAAATAAGAAAAACTAGCTGATCCGTGCGAAGCATTCGCATTCTCGTAACGGCAGCTCTCCAACTGGGTATTGTTATCATCAGTGTTGCCAACGCCAGGAAAATATCACTACAACTTACTTAATCTTACATCACTGTCACTTTCGGATTCTTTATTTCTTTTTTTTGTATTTTTTCGTATAATTGTATTTTGTATATTTTTCCGGTGTAGTGGTTAAGGAAAGCTTTAAAATGATGGCTCATTCTTGTAATTTGATGATGTATTAAGGAAGTTATGGCGTACCGACAAAAAATAGCCTTGAGAAATAATATATGTGATATGAAGGTTAAACAAAAATACTTCAACAAACACGCAATGCATTGCGTATTGAAAATACTCACAATATGGGGGTTAGCTTGCGAAGCACGTAATGGTCTTTGTATTGAAAGCACTCATAATACGGGGGTTTGCGTGCGAAGCACGCAATGCTCTGTGAATTGAAAATACTTCCAATACGGGGGTTTGCGTGCAATGCGCTGCGCGTCGGCCGCTTCTCATAGTGATCAGTGTAGAGCTCACACGTGCTTCCTTAGCAGTGAACGTGTTAAAAGGGTTTAAATTCAAAACCTTGGTCCTGACATGACCCCCCCCCCCCCCCCCCCCCCGAAAAGTTTTCCTGGCTACGGCCTTTGTTAATCATATAAACTTCTCGTGGGCCAGGCAATGCTTTGCTATTGTTGAAATTAATTTTAATGGTAGTTGTTTCATTTCATTACTTCGACGTAAGTAGTCGAATTGTAAATGGTTTTTGTGTCACTTACGAATAACATTACACACATTTAGCTTTATAGATTGTAGGAAGTTTGTGAAGTTTATTCTTATTGTATAGGGGTAGCTACCACATTTTAATCTCTTTGATTGCAGTGATCATATATTTTTACAATCCTGGTACTAATATGTGTAAATTATAAAGTTTTAGTAAAATTGGTTGATTAGTTTTTGAGCATATAGAAAAAGTAATATGGATTATTATTTATTTTTAATGGCAGTTAGTAAACTTCATCCCTTTTACTTGAGTGCAAATTAAATTTGCAAATTTTGTTGTACATCAATTAAAAATACAAATTCCTAAGTTTAGCTTGAAAGCTTTTAGGAAGTTAGTTTCATTTATATGTATTGTATAGGGGTAGAAACCCCTTAGACTGTAGTAATTGTATTGTATAAACACTCATGGCAATGATAATGTGTAGGTCTTTTAGAATACAAATGTATTTGGGTATGTTAGTCGTAATATACTAAAGCGTAAGATATTACAGTTCCAGCTGTCTGCTATTGTAGCTTATTAAGAATTATTGTTTATGGCTAATTATTGAATACATGTACTGTACATACAAAATGTGATTAAGTGCTTATAATTAGAATTAAACTTAAGGTTTGTAACGTACTAAAATTTAGATGGGTGTTTTGGATTTATAGCTAAGAAACCCACACCTTTGTAAAAGTATTAAATTTATATTTGAAATAGATTTAGCATTATTTTCAATGTAGTTTTTTCCTTTTAAATAAGACAATGTTACAAAATGTATGTAAACCTGTAGTTTTCATTGAAGAATCTTAGGCCTACTTAACCCCAAAACGTAAATAATTTTGTTTAGACTAATTTTGTATATAATTTGTATCGTTTAAAATGACTTATTTAATACGTAATAATTTTGGTCTGGCACGTAAAATTACGTTTAATCTGTGCGAAATCTTTACAAATTATATCGGTCAGAAGGGTGATGTGTTAAAGTTGGTGTGAAAAATAATGAAATTTATAAATTACTAGGTGAAACCCCTGCGTGCTCCACACGCCAATACCGTTAGAACCTTCCATACACACGATCATGTTATGTTTTCTTTATAACAAATGTGTAGGATTAACAATAACCCCAAAGTTAAGGTGGTAAATAATGTTAAATGTTCAAATCAAATTATTTCGTGTATTTTATAACAGCAAATAAATATTAAAAGAACCGGCAATACTCAGGTCTACACTTTAATAAGAACGTAACCTAAAAGTAAGAAATACAAATAATTGCTTCAAAGTGTGAAATCAGCTGTTAATGGAAATATTAACGCAAACAGCTATTTTGCCTGTTATTTTATTCAATTGGTTGCTATAATAAATGTAAATACATGTGTTGGTTCATCAGTCTAGGCCTAACCTAAAATTATATTTAATTTATTTTACCTGCCTTAACTGCAACATACACACATAATTTATGTTTTTGTGCACATCTTTGAATGATATAAGTTTCGTCTTTCAATTGTGCTTTTTTAGTTTTTCATAATGTTGTTTATTTATTGGTATTACAGCTGTTAGACGGTATGGGTTTAACGTCCAACTTGATTCTGTGAATTTGTTCCGACTAAATTTACAAATATTGAAATAAAAAATGTTTTTATCAAAATGAATTATAGCCTATGTTACTCAGGGATAGTGAAGCTTTTTATTAGTAAAACTATTTTTTAAATCGGTTCAGTAGTTCCAGAGATTCCCTGCATGCAAACAAACAAACAAAACATTTGACCTCTTTATAATATTTGTATAGATTGACGAAATAACCCTTTTTTTAATTAGTACCCTCAACAACATTTTTGGTGTACAAAAATTTGTATGTTTTTAATCTCTATGCACGTCTAGACTATGCACGTGTTTGACGGTTCGGGACCAAATTTGGCATAGTGTGTTACAAGAGCACACGTCGTAAAAATGTATCTATTTCCTTATATTTAAAAGACTAAAATGGCGTAACTACCCTAAAAACATACTCCTTTTATGCCCATGAAAATTTAAAGCTGAAATAGTTTTAAAACCATTCTTAAATGATACATTCCAAAAGCAAAGGTCGTGTTGTTATATTTCGTTGTTTATATCAAAGAGTAGGACTAATGATTTGAGCGTAAATTTATCACAGAAAAACAATTACAAATTATTCACAGCTTTATACAAGTTAAGTTTTACAAACAGTCGATACTTGATTGTATTGTTTCGATTAGAAGTGCTTCCAGTTTTATGTTATTGCAGATTGGATTTAACTGTGTTTATTTTACACTCAGCTTTGGAATAAATCGAAATCGCAGTGTAGGAGTTTGGGGTGTAATTTTAATCAAGTGTTGGTACGACTGATTACCGATCAGTCCACGTAGATTGTTTACCTTTTCTAATCACCGAAGCTAAATTGATTTTAAATCCAATTTATTCTTTCCCAGTCAATTTACAGTTTTAGTCGGGAACATTTCCGCTAATTTTGTTGTTTGTAGGCTTCATTTTACAGGGATAGTTAAAAGTCTGGAGACACCCCCTTAACTCTCCACCGAGCATTGATAGAAAATAAAAACCCGGGGGTTTTTTATAGGTCATAAAAGCACACTTCCCCATGCATAGGGCAACGTTGCTCCCCAACTCAAAATCGGAATTTTTGGGGGCTACTCAATATTTTTAAATGGGAAGTATGGTCATGTGATACCTCATTTTAAAGATCTATTTAAGACTAGGAAAATAACATAAAGAAATAAAAATCGGACCACCCAAAACAAAATAGCGGTCCTATAAACGTGTTGAAATAAATCGACATAAAGTTGCTAATATCTCGAAAAGGAAGAGTTTTTAAAAAATTTTCAAGAGACAAAAATTTTTATTTCAAACTCCTCTATTTTAAAAAATGTTGTAAAAAATAAAATTTACGAAATCGATTTGGAAGCAATATTTTAGGTCAAGCACTTTGAAATAAACATTTTTTGTCTCTTGAAATCTTTTCTAAAAACTCTTCCTTTTCGAGATATTAGCAACTTTATGTCGATTTATTTTAACACGTTTAGGGCCGATATTTTGTTTTGTTTAGTAAGATTTTTATTTTATTTATGTCATTTTCCTAGTCTTAAATAGACCTTTCAAATGAGGTATCACATGACCATACTTCCCATTTAAAAATATTTAGTAGCCCCAAAAATTCCGATTTTGAGTTGGGGGGCAACGTTGCCCTATGCATGGGGAAGTGTGCTTTTATGACCTATAAACAACCCCCTGGTTTGGATTTTCTATTAATGCTCGGTGGAGAGTTAAGGGGGTGTCTCCATACTTTTAACTAACCCTGTATAAAACGATTCGTCATAGGAACAATTAATTAACCTCAATAGGTACAGGGTGAGCCGCAAGTAACAGGTTTATTGTGAGGAGGGGATTTCGGATTCAAAAATAAGCAAACATGGTCTTTATATTAAAAGTATTGAAGGCTCACCTGTGGATATAAAGCTTCAATTTTTAAAAATAACTAATGTGGCTTGATTAAAAGACACTGATGGATTATGCAAAGAAAATTAATGTTTGCTACTCAGGAAGGCTGCAATAATTGGGTTTTGACGTATCTCGACATACATAATGTCAGTTTAAGAAAAACGTCATTAAATTTTGGATCAGTGGCAAAACCTTGTCCACTTTACGAAGTGTTAGTAATGAACTCCTATAAAAGCGGGTGTACATACGTACGTCTGTGAGTAATGAAATAGTGTAGAGCATTGTTATATTGTTAGATTGATAGTAGGTTTCACCAAGGTTCGTTAACGAATGAGGTTGATTTGTCATTTAACGAAAGTCAAATTCTTAACTTATCGTTAAACACTAATATTACGTTTCATCAACACGAAAATCCATTGACGAACGTTAAACCCTTCGTTAAATGTGAAGACAGGTTTTCCGATCTTCAAATACATTGACGATCCATTAAAACTTCGAAAGTTGGACTGCAGGCCTAACTGAAGATTTTTAACTGTCGCAGGCCACACACTGTTCAGTTCTAATGACAGACTTCGTCTGCAGATAATTAACTCACAGATTAATAACTGCAGGCCAACTGTACGCTCACCATACATTAACAATTTTGTCAACAGTTGAGTTAAAATTTATTGGTAAAAGTAAATAAAACGCGTACCGTAGATAAAAAGTAAAATTAAGGTAGTTTTGTATTCAAATAAAAAGTTGCAGCTTTATTAATATTATTAACTAGGAAAGAAAGACATGCTACTGTGCAAAGGATTGGCTACTTGAACTTTAATATTTTATTTTTAATATGAGAAAATAATTTATTATATCCTAATTTTATAAATTTTAAATTAAAATAATTTGTTATTTTGTTAAAAGAAGAAATAATTGTAATTTTTAAAAAGAATAAACAAATTTATAAAATCAGATAAAGCATAATCATTTGCACAATCATTTTTTAAAGGCCTTGATTGTCTGTCGATGTAGTGAATTGTTGGTTGAGGTTGAACAGAATAATTAATTAATTAATAATTAATTATTTAATTGTACTGTCATCAAACTGGAGGCATACGGGTAGCATTCAATTGAATCAGGGACGTAGCCAAGGGGGGGAGGTACGGGGGTCCAGACCCCCCTTCCTTTTATTATGTCATGTCAAAAGATTGAGCTCAGTTTATTTTTCGGTCATATCAAGATGGTAGCAACGCGCATGGCAGTCAGTGATAGAGATAGGATAGTCTATTGTTGGGAGATTCCGGTATCAAATTCTCGGTGATTCCGATTATTAAAGTATTCGGAAGGTTCCGATTATTTCCGAACGAATCTGATTCCGAACGTTCGGAATCATCCTGTTATGAAAGCGAAAACGAGAGTCCGATTCCGAGTTCATCAAGACAATCTAGATCGGTCAAAAGTAATATTCTGAATAATCTAAAACAGGGGGTTGATCTATTTTGTATTTTGTATTTTTTTTGGACTAAAGAACTTTTAGTTTGTCTTACTGTAATAGCCTATTTTCCAAATAATTTGTGAACTATTTTTTAGTTTTAATTAGGCATAATTTTCTGCTCTTTTAGAAACATATATTTTGTGTTTTTGTAAAATAAAATAACTTGCATAACTAAGGGAAAGTTTTGAATAGCCTCCTGACCATATTCAAGATAATAGAAGAAAATTTATTTTCCGATTTATTAAATAATGTGTAGCTATATTATATATTTTTATATTTATGACAACATTAGGCTTCAATTTATGCCTTTTTTAAACTTATTTCGTGTTTTTATAAATTTTTATTCTCATGGAAAAACGAATTCAAGTTCTTAGAAGGAAAAACAAATAATTTTTTCTTAATAAATTTAACATTTAAATTTCACGTGAAAAGGTTAACTTTATAATAACTGTGAGTTTAAAGTAATTTAATATCTTCAAATTGTAGATGAGTTTCTTACAAACAGAAAAAACTAAATTAAAATGCGCAGTTTGCACACGGGCCCTCTAGTATTATACTTAATCCTTATAAAACGAGTTTTTTTTAGCTCTGGCCTATGTAAAAATACATAAGTATAATTTAGTGCTTACTTTTTTCTTTTGGTACCTAAACAATTTCTTGGGAAGCAGTTATAGATGGCATAATTATATTATTTTGTTGTATTCAATACTAAAAAGATGTAAACGAGATTGAATTTGTTTGTAAAAAATAGACATGTAAATACAATGATGTTGGTTCAATTTTCGTCGTAAACCTACTATTGACCACGCTATACATTTATCAGGAGTTTGGACTGGACCCTCCCCTTCCCAAAATCCTGGCAACGTCACTGATTGAATTGTCTTTACTTTGATTTTGCTTTCCATAAAGAACGATTTTACCGGCAAGTGTCTGTAAATTCCGTCAACAAAGTACAGATTTATCACTCATTTCGTATGAAATACAAGTAAATCTGTCGCAAAACTTTTAACCATCCTTAAGATTTCGTCTGCAGATCAGATCTTAAGTTATTTGCCCACACACACACACAGATAAACGAAAGTCCATCTAAACTGCAGATCTCGGCCTGTCCGAGAACTGTATGTCTGTGGCGAAATTTAACTTCAGTTAATTGGCCTGCAGTCCGCGGACTGCATAAAAACCGTATAGTGAATGGTTAAACTTAGGTTATACATTTGCCATGTTGAAAATCCCTACAGGAATAGTCCCGGTTGTATGTGATTTGTTGTTTGTAGGACTAAAAAGTTTCTCCTGAAGAACCAAGTTAACGAAAAGGATTGTAAATAAATATACACTTTCGACGACTTCTAACCTCAAACTATATCGTATGGACTACAACAGTTTTAAAATACATATACATATTCAACCTGAGTAGGCTAATTAAATTTAATATTTTGTTATTTTAAAATTTTTTAAAAAGGTTTATTATGGTTCGGAGTCCACGTAAAACTGTAGGTCCCGTCTTCATTAGCCTTAAAGTGCAAAACAGCAGGACGTTAAAAAAAACAAAATTTAAAAGGTATAGTATAATCCTTATAATTCTACACATTTACCTACCGAGCTAAATTCCCGATAACACTGTAGGCCTATAGTTAAAGTTTGTTGTTTTAAAATTACACTTTTTTAATTAAAATTTTGTGTGTTGTGTGTATATATTAAAATAAAGTGTGGAACAAATATACCAGGATAATATACCAGATAACTACAGAAAATCTTGTCAACAACTTCTAACAGAAATCCAGACGTGCAGCATTCCCCCTTAAACGTAAGCGGTAAGAGACAATAGGATCAGTGTTTAAGACGCTTCACGCCTCGCTACACTTTGTGGGAGATAGATTGCAGCACTTGTCATGAAGGTGATGTTAACATCTTTACTGACACACAATGGAGCAGCTCAAACATGCATCAGTGCTTACATTATCTCCGTAGCACAGTAGCTTCTTGGTGTTTTGAATAATGCAGGTTTGTCAAGGTAAACAATTTATTCAACAATGTAATTAGAGTAAAAGTGGGGTGGTTATTAAGGGAGGTATTAAAGGGTGGCTGAAAACAAACACTAAACTATGTTATTAACACGCAGTCGTTTTGTGCGAAAGAGTAGCGTTTCGTGCTTTATGTTATGTAAATGTCTGACATAAAACTAAAGTTAATGATTCGACGACGCAGCTGAACCGCTGACGTGAGTTGAGCAAATTTCCAAAATTAAATGTATAGGCCTTTTAGGGTTTCAACCAACAATTTGGGAAATAGGTCTATTCACGACGGTGCTGAATAGCTGGAAAATGCTTCGCACAGAATTCCGCTTATTGGGAGTATTTTCAATACACAAAGCATTGCGTGCTTCGCACGCCAACCCCTGTATTGGGAGTATCTTCAATATACAATGCATTGCTTGCTTCGCTCGCCAACCCCACGGCAGAATCCACCATATGGTTTTGAACCGGGTACTTCTTAGGTATTTTACGTTTTGATCGATTTTGGGGAAACCAAGCGAGCTATAAGGTCGCGTAAAAAATCAAAATGTGCAGAATAACATCCTACATTTATATTTGTACAAAACACTTCGTTCTTGTAGGAAAAATCTAAAAAATAGTCATTTCCTGTCAAAAACGTGCTTCCGATTGTTGATTTTTTTTGGCTACGAACTCGACCGAGATCTCCGGGTAACCCGTACCGGTTTGCAATAAATAAAAATATGCATTTTGCTAGCGCTAGCGCATAATCGTAGCGTACTACACGGTGATCGTGATTCCGCGAGTTCGCGCAACCTAGATTGTTTGCCGTTAGGCACATAAACGTTACTCGAAGCTGACGCAACAGAAACTTGCAAGCTTTTTTAAAAAAAAAAACATAAAAATAGACGTACCTGTAGAGTCCAAAGATGTGTTTTTTGTTTTATTGTGACCAGTAAATATTTTTAAAGTGTTTTTCTCCTTAATGAAGGAAAGTATAGTAAGTATACAGTGTATTTACTTTTTTTATGTTTTATGCTCTTTTTCCGGCTAACACGGATTTTTGTACGGACTGTACGTACAATCATCTGTTTTTGCCCCCAAGGGGTTTGGTGAGCGAAGCGAGAAGGGGCGGAGGCATTCGTTCTTGCTAAATTGATTGAACATACATTTTAATAAAATGTCTTTAAACAAATGAGATGCATACATCACAAATAATCACCCCGCCTTAATAAGGAAGGGATGTCAAAGGTTACCTTCTCGTTATGAAGCTTGAAGGCGGAGTTAGAGTGAGAAATTATGTAAGATTTTCTTTGTCAAGTGTTATGTTAGTTACGCACAGTTAAATGCATGTAATTTAAAAGGTATTTGCTTCGACTAACTTAAAGTTGATTTAAATATAATGCTAAAACTAACACATACTTACAGGATTGATGAACAAGATTCATTTATTAATAATTCGACCACGCAGCTGAACCGCTGACGTGAGTTGAGCAAATTTCCAAAATTAGGTTTATAGGCCTATGTTTTAGGGTTTCAACCAACAATTTGTTAAATAGGTCTATTCACGACGGTGCTGAATAGCTGCAAAATGCTTAGCACATCATTCCGCATATTAAGAGTATCTTAAATACACAGTGTATTGCGTGCTTCGCACATTCCGCATATTGGGTGTATTTTAAATACACAGTGTATTGCGTGCTTCGCACATTCCGCATATTGGGTGTATCTTCAATACACAAAGCATTGCGTGCTTAGCACGCCATTCCAAATATTGGGAGTATCTCCAACACACAAAACATTGCGTGCTTCGCACGGCAACCCCTGTATTGGAAATATCTTCAATGCACAATGCATTGCGTGATTCGCACGCCAACCCTACGGTAGTATCCACCACATGGCTTTGAACCGGGTACTTTTATGGTATTTTACGTTTTGATCGATTTTGGGGGAACCAAGAGAGCTTATAAGGTCGCGTAAAAAAACAAAATGTGCAGAATAACTTCCTACATTTATATTTGTGGAAGAAGCTCTAAAAAGAATCATTCTCGTAAGAAAAATCTCTAAAAATGTTTACTTCCGGTCAAAAAACGTGCTTCCGGTTGTTGGATTTTTTTGGCTAACGAACTCGTCCGAGCGACATAGACAACCAACATGTGTACCAAATTTGAACCAAATCGGACTTAAAATGCGGCCGCTAGAGTGCGAACACAAATATACACATATATATATACATGATTTTTAATAACACCCCAAAACGAGATAGGGGACCATGATCGATGTTCATTTGCTACTCCCGATCTTTTGCCTTACCATAAGGGCCACTGCAATAGCTTATTTTTCCAATGGAAATTCACTAATAACTGCGGGAAACCCCGTTTTAACCTTCTATACAATAATTATGTTATGTTTTCTTTATTTAAAGGTGTAGGATTAATAATAGCTCCAAAGCTAAGATGATAAATAATGTTAAATGTTCAAATCAAATTATTTCGTATTTGTTATAACAGCAGTTATAATAAAGGTTAAAAGAACCAGCGAGGCTCATTCCTACACTTTAATAAAAACCTAAGCTAAAAGTTAGAAATACAAATAATTGATTCAAAGTTTGAAATAAGCTGTTAATGAAAATATTGGAGCGAACAGCTGTTTTATCTGTTATTGTATTTTATTGGATGATATGGTAATGAATGTAAATACATTCAACAAATATGTGTTGGTTTATCAGTCTAGGCCTAACCTATGATTTTTTTGACTAAATTTACAAATATTGAAATAAAAAATGTTTTTATCGAAATTAATTATAGAATGTGTTACTCAGGGATAGTGTATCTTTTTATTAGTAAAACTATGTTTTCAATCGGTTCAGTAGTTCCTGAGATTAAACACTAAAAAGAATTACCACTTTATAATATTAGTATAGGTTAAACTAAAATTGAATCGGTAGAGTGTGACATCTACATTGCCTTCTGTTTCGCGTTTAAATCAAAACCAAACACACAACAAATGCCCTGCCCCGGCTTTGTATTTAAGGACTACAATTGTAATTGTATTACAAAGTGTAATTGTAAGGGCACCCATGGTTTTGTTTCGTGCAAATTAAAAGCCATATTTTCACAGCGTATTGTCCATCTGGGATTAAAAGTTCGCCCGGTTGTTGTTTTGCCAAAAGAATCTTGTTTTGCAGATCGTTAACGGGAAATTTATTGAGTCCTTTGTTTAATTTACTGGGAAACGAAAAAAACAAAACATAATACAGTAAGCCTACTACAGATCTGCAAATACATTAACAACATTTTATATTTTGATAGTAACTACTTTAAAATTGAAAATAGTTTTTATTTTCGTCTCTAATATTACGACTAATCTTCTTGGTCGATTTAGTGTCTGTAATGCAAATTATTAAAATGATTTTGTGATTATAAGTTGCCTCAAGTTAGGGTAGGACGACCTGTAATAAAATGTAACAATAAATGTAATTTGTTGTAATAATAAACGGTACCAGAAACTGGCACATACTTTCTCACAATCATATTTAAATGACTAAACAGATTCACTGTGACTTCATAATTGTTGGTAGGGTATGAGAAAGGACACATTAAAGTAGGACAGTAACGAATAAATTATAATTATTAAAACTATTCGATCGATTGCGAACAATTTTGCATCAAACATGTCAATTAGGCCTGTATAGATGCACGAAAAAAGGTTTTGACAAATTTTGAAAAACAACCCACTTTTTGGCCAAAAACCCCCAAAAATTTGTTATTATTAATACCTAAACGACAATTTTTAGAAAGTTTTTTTGCATATGGTAGGTTACATTAAGGGCTAAAAATAAGCCAAATTTTATCAAAATCGTTAGAGCTGTTTTTGAGAAATATTGATTTTTCTCTTTTTTTGGCCATTTTTGGGGGCCTCCTTAGAACCCCTTAGAAATCAAAAATTTGAAAAAATGAAAAAACGCATGGAGATATTCCAGAACTACACCTACATACCAAATTGCATTAAAACCGGACCGTTGGTATGGTCTCCAGCTCTGTACACATCCTAACATACACACAGACAAACAGAACAAAAAAAACTCTTTTTTGGGTTCAGGGAGCACCAAAAAGAACAATTCCACTAAAAATATTTTTTGGTTCAGGGAGCACCAAAACGGATAATTCCCCTAAAAATTCAAATTCGAAATTTTGACGAAAACAATACTTTCTCCATATACTACGTACAGGGGGGAGAAAGTAAAAAAAGTGTATTAACCATAAGGCAATAGTCAAAAGAAAGGATTGTTACGAGTTTGGTGCTTTCAAATGTTGGATTTTAACTTTTAGATCAAAACTACATTTTGGGGTCGAAATCGCCCCACGATAATAGTAGAATACTTTATTGAAAACAAGGATAGTAGATGAGAGTTTCTTGAAACCAACGGTGCGACTAACAGTACTTATAGCACACAAACCTTCTGCAAATGAAATGCAGTAAACTAATATTTAACAACATACAGTAGCGTGATTTGGTTCAGTAAAGTGCGAAAGTGTCGGCAGACGTGCGATCAAGCTACGCAAATTCCAGGGTATTCGTTCTATAGCCCGGCATTATAGGTTGGATTAGTCAAAGAATTATTCAAAAACTCGTGTGATTGCTTTGCGTTCAAGTCTGGCGTAAAATCAACACGCATCTAGGTGTTGATCTAGGAACGCATTTGATACGCAATGAATAATGTATGAAAGATGTTTTCATTAAATAATTCTATAAGCGGCTTTGTCCTGACTGAATGACTGACATAGAATCAAAGTAGAGAAAAAACTTCTGAAGATACAAATAAGAAAATTTAATCTTATGTTTTTTATTTAGTCATAGTCGCACACTAATAAAGAATTTTTTTAAATTTGTATTTTAATGAGTAAACATTTTAAAAATAAAACATCTCTAAGCCTCAAAAGCTTAGAAACACATGTTTGTTGTTACCATAGTCTTATATGGTAATCAGTCTGGTAATTCTAAACTTATAAAATTTATAGTCAGTCTATTATACCTCACAACCGACAGCGTTTTTTAGGTCGAATTAAAAGAACTAATATCAAACACAAACAAAAGTCAACGCTAAATGCTTACTGTATTATAGTTCAATTAAAACATCTTTTGTTACATATTATAAATAAAACATATTTGGATAGAAGAGAAAATGTTAAGTAGGCCTATAATGAACCTAATCAGGTTTTTTGCGACAAATTTAGAATCGGGTAAGTATTCTTCACAACTAACAGTTTTTTATAAAATAAAGTAAAATAAACAAAATTATTACTGTATTTTAAGTCAAACATCTGGTACTAATTATTAATTTGTGATTTACTTTTATTTTTTTGCCTTACTGGACTGGATACATTTACATAAATACCTTTTCCTATTGTGATCACTTTTTATTCGGTGACGTTTCGGCTATTTTTTCAGGCATTTTCAAACCGTTTATAAAAACGGTTTTTTTTACGGATTTTAAACTGTTTAGAAATGCCTGCAAAAATAGGCGAAACGTACGTCACCGAATAAAGAGTGATCAAAATAGGACTAGAACAGTACAAGGAATTAATGTATTTATGTATTATATTGGGTCATTTAGTTAATATCAAAATTTGTTTGAAATATTGATTATAGATTGTTTACTTAGATATTAATGGTGAAACAATGCATGCCGTAATTCGAATTGTTGGGGTTGATAGTGTCTATTTCAACCCATCTTACTTTAGCTATATATTGTAACTAAGTAATGTATATGTATAATATTAATATATATATATATATATATATACCTTTTTTTCCGTCTTGCAACTTATTTTATGTAGTGTAAAACTACGCGCGTTTCAGGAACACGTTCCCATCTTCAGGTTTATACAATTTAAATAAAATTTTACTTACATGTGAGCACGTCATAATTTAGCAAACACACAAATACACACATATCAAACACGAATTATTGCACATATAAAAATAAAAACAAAAAACAAAGTTTAAACATTTTTTAAAACAGTTTTCTTTAGGTCATGGTACCGTTGCACCGGTCACTGGTCGACTGAAAGATTACATCCGTTATCTCCATCGTCAATACTATTTATAGGCCTACATGTAGCAATTGCGCAAAAAATAAAATACATAGCAAGCAGGAATGGCTACAGTACAAAAATAGTTGAAAAATTACTCCACAAAAACCTGAGTAAAAGTAGAGACAGTAAAACAAAACCAATGAAATTAATTTCCGCGGAATATACCAACTTATTGCCTAATT
>JAGFPH010004387.1:25978-42799 GCA_018207615.1 Philaenus spumarius | reverse complement strand
CTGTACATAATGTAAGGCAAAGGTATAAATAGACACGCAATATCCCCAATAATTGAAATTACGGCCTGCGTTGTATTTTCAACATATTTAAATACTAAATAATAAACATTTCAAACAAAATTTGATATTACCAACTAAAGGAAACAATAAAATATGTAACACCAGATGTTTAAATTATAATGCAGTAAGCCTTCTTCGTTGATTTTTGTTTGTGTTTGCTTTTACTTGAATTAAATACACTGTCGGTTGCGAATAATCATTAACTGATTATAAATATGCCAAGTTGGTTGCAATGGTAATAAATATAAATGTTTTCAAGAAACATATTTTGGTTTGATATAGGCCTAACATAAAACTATGTTTTGTTTTTGATCCAAAATAATTATTTTATTTATAACTAGGTCAGACCCAAGCGTACTCCACACGCCAACACCCGATGGTACCTTCTAAAAACATAAGTTATGTTTTATTTATTACTAGGGGATACCCCTGCGTGCTCCGCACTCCAACCCCCAATGGTTAAAAGAACCAGCAAGGCTGAGGTCTACACCTTAAAACCCTAACTTAAAAGATAGAAATACAAAAATAATTGGTTCAAATTTTGAAATCAGCTGTTAATGGAAATATTGGAGCTAACAGCTATATTTTATCTGTTATTTTATTGAATTGGTTGCTGTGGTAATAAATAAATTAAATACATGTATTGGTTTATCATTCTAGGCCTAATTTAAGAATTTTTCCGACAAAATTTACAAATATTGAAATAAAAAAAGGTTTTTATCGAAATGAATTATAGCTTATGTTACTCAGGGATAGTGTAGCTTTTTATTAGTAAAACTATATTTTCAATCGGTTCAGTCGTGTCAGAGATTACTTCCTACATACAAAAAAAAAAAAAAAAAAAAAAAAAACTTTACCTCTTTATAATATTAGTATAGATAAAGGTGTAGGATTAATAATAACCTCAAAACTAAGATATTAAATGAAGGTTCAAATCAAATTATTTTGTATATTATATAACAGCAGTTAGCCTCATAATAAAGGTTAAAAGAACCAGTAAGAACCAGAAAGAATAACTTTCTTTTTCTTTTAAAGTTATTCTGTCAATTTTAATTCAGGTTTCGCTAGAGCTAACTGCGATTTCACAAGTCAGTATTAATGATTTCAAGTTTGACTAATTATATAAATATTGTGCTTCCATTAGTCGTTATTAATATTTCAAGCAGAGGGGAATCTTTTAGCTGCTAGAAATCTTTAAAAGTCGAGATACCCCAAGAAAAGTTCTGTCGTCAACTCTTACGGTTTGGTTTGAATTAATTATCAGCTTAAAACTTCGCTTTCACTGGAAGAAGAAATGTAAAATTAAAGTCTTTAAGCCAGATGTAAATTGAAACTTAAGTATTTATACGAAAAATATGTTTAAACCGGATGTAGATTTTTTTTACCAGTAGTTTTGTTATATATTTTACAAATTTTAGCTAAGAGACATGTTTATTCATATAAGCTACGTCACAATACAAAATAATCCGACCCCGCAGATGAACAGCTGACCGGCCGTCGGTCTCAAGTAAGGATTCACATGGATTTTAACCGGGTACTTTTATGGTATTTTACGTTTTGATCGTATTGAGGTAAAAAGAAGGTCTATACGATCGTGTAAAAAACAAGTGCAGCATAATATCCCATACTTTTTTTTTAGATAAAATCACAAACAAATTTATTCTGCTACAAAAGTCCGCAAAATAAATTTTAACTCGGTCAAAAAACGAACTCGTCTCAGCGACTTATAAACACTTCTATGTGCCTATGTAGGCACTAATCCATGTAGTTCATGTTTTATAAAATTTATGTATTCTATTTACGGAAATAAATCATTTCTTTTATGTATACTGTTTATTTTAAGACAACTTGGTGTATACAAATGTATAACATATCTTGTATCATTAGTAAGATCAGTGTTCTCTACATGTAGACTTGTCATACGTACTTCTTATATTGACAGGAGAACGTTCACGTAGAAACAAAGTCACGTAGTTTTCGTAGTTATATCCCCTGAGTAATATTTGTGTCTGTATGTATCACATATACACTCTTCTTGCCTTCACAAAATACTTCGAATTGTAGTTCCTTTTACCTTTTAGTTGAACTATGCAATTTTTTTTAACTATTTATAATCATCATTTGTTTTGTATCATACTAGGTGCCAGAATCTTACACAGGGTGCTGAAAAGTCCGGAGACGTCCCTGTAAATGTCAAATGAATAAAACGTTTATAAAACATACAATTGTACTTTTTATGTATGGGGCAACTTTGCCCTTATATTCAGAACTTAAATTTTTTGAGGTTCTCAAACTTGTTTATTATAAAAAACAACCACCATTTTTAGTAGGATTAAGCTAAAGTCCTCTAGTTTAGTTTGTTAGTTTTATTTCCCCTCTAACACATTCTTTCCAATTTTGGGTATAGGGGCATTAAAAAGTATATTTTTATGCCTTATACTCATTTTATGAATTTCGATTTTCTCTACCCACTCAATAAAGAGTTACTGGGGTGTCTCCGGACTTTTCAGCACCCCTGTATATTAATTCGCTAATGCATTCCTATACTGTCGATTTGTTTCAACCAATTCGTCAAATAAAGTGACATTTTAAACGTTTTACACTTTAGATTAACAGAAAAACATAGACATTCAAATTATTAGTGTATTTTTACAATAAATAACTTTCAAAAAATTATATTATTTAAATGGGAGAACATTTTTGTTTGAAATTATCCCTTAAATTTGGAAATTCACTTAACGTGGGCTCGTGAAAACTGCACCAATTTGAAGCCCCTCATTCCAGTACTTCCTGATAATACGTGATTTATAAATTATCATTTCCTTCATTTAAGTTTGTTAAAAGGTTCAAATATAAAGACTTAAAAATTCCTCACGTATTTATATGAGACTGGGGGAAAGCTCCGCATGCCCACCCCGTTGGAATATTGTATAATTAGAATGTTAAGAATGTCAGAATGTGACCTAAGATAACATTCGTGTTATATTTTTTTATAATTAGGGTGTAGGATTAATCATAACAATAAAGCTAAGACGGTAAATAATGTTAAATGTTCAAATCAAATTAATTGTATATTTTTTATGACATCAGTTATAATAAAGGTTAAAAGAACCAGCAAGGCTCAGGTCTACACTTTAATAAAAACCTAACCTACAAGTGAGGTATACAAATAATTGCTTCAAAGTTTGAAATCAGCTGTTAATGGAAATATTAGAGCAAACAGCTGATTAATGTAACAACTCTTCATTCTATTTGTGGTTCGGGGTATCATTCAATCATTGTGAATTTGTCGCCACAATGCTCTTCGTAATTATCATACTTTTCTGATGAATACAGTAATGTTTTCCCTTTGTAAATTGTCTTTTAACTTGACTTGTCACTTACCATCGCCGCCTCGAAGCAAGAAACCTATCCCAGCTATAAGATGAAACATTCTACCAGAGGGAATGCAACATAGTATATTATTACAGTATATGTATACTAGGGAACCCCTTGCGTACTCCGCACGCCAACCCCATTGGAACCTTCTATAAACATAGTCATGATGTTTTCTTTATAATAAAGGGGTAGGATTAATAATAACCCGAAAGCTAAGATGGTAAATAATGCTGAATGTTCTAATCAAATTATTTCGTAGACAAAGGTTAAAAGAACCAGGAAGGCTCAGGTCTACACTTTAATAAAACATAACCTAAAAGTTAGAAATACAAATAATTGCTTCAAAGTTTAAAATCAGAAATATTGGAGCAAACTGCTGTTTTATCTGTTATTTTATTCAATTGGTCGCTGTGGTAATAAATGTAAATATATGACATGTGTTAGTTCATCAGCCTAGGCCTAACCTAAGATTTCTCCGACTAAATTTACAAGATGGAAATAAAAATGTTTTTATCGAAATTAAGCCCATGTTATTGAGAAATAGTTTAGCTTTTAATTAGTGAAACTATTTTTCCAATTGGTTCAGTAGTTTCAGAGATTACAACCTACATACAAATAAACAAACAAAATTTTACATCTTTATAAAATTAGTATAGAATAGTAACCCGTCCTCAGTTTGAGAGAACCATTCAACCTACGCTCATTACAATTTTAAGGTTAGAAATACCACAAAAATGTTAAAAGTGTCTTTTCTTAGGCTTTAAATGTGTTAAATAATACAAATCGTAAATGCATTTAAACCATTTACGTAATTTGTATAATTATTTTGTATTTACAACGAACCATATGTTTCTATATATACATCACGAAAGTATAATAAATTATATATTTTACAACTAACTGCAATGGTCAATTTAAAACAAATTTTTCCGGCAATTCAATATGTACACTGATAAACACCTCAACTGTTCATAAAATTGTACATTAGCTTCACATGTAACAATTAATTTTATGTAAATTGCCCCTTCACTTTCCAACGTCGATAATCGAATTATGTTTTGATTTACACGAAGCCATTGCTAACTAAATTACCATCCAATGATGGATCATGCAAATTTAACGGGAGGATAATATATTTTTGAATAAAAGCGAAAATAAATTCACTAAATCATAAATCCAATGTCACATTCGAAATTGCTCTAAACTTAAAACTTTTACTGAAGGGAAATTAGTATTTATTTCACTGAAAAATCTTTCTAACAATGAAAACACTACAGGCAATATTTACTTCTAAAACGTGCGATGTTTTTTCTGCAATAAACGTAAAATATAAATTACTAGCGGGTACCCGTTGTTTCGCTCTCACATCTGAATACATGAATTGAATCAATATCAGGTAACTATTGAACCATATTACACGCAATTCAAAAAACGATTTCAGTTCCCTCTCCTAAAAAAACGCATAGGAATTTTGTCCAAATCAATATATGTTTACATTTAGGCATACTACATAGGCTACACGTTATGCCTTAAAAGTTGTGTTTTTAAACGCACTTCGCGTCTATGAGAAGATTATTCAAAAAATATCGACTACCACAAATATATTACCCACTAGACGCAAATAATCTAAATGCAGTTTCTTCTTTCCTTTAAGTTTATACTAATATTATAAAGAGGTCAAATTTGTTTATTTGTTTGTAAGTAGGGTAATCTGTGGTTCTAGTAATCCGATTGAAAAATAGTTTTACTAATAAAAAGCTTCACTATCCATCACTAACATAGGCTTCATTTTGATAAAAACATTTTTTTATATCAATTTATGTAAATCTAGGTTGGAAAAAAATCTTAGGTTAGGCCTAGACTGATGAAACAACACATGTATTTACGTTTATTGCCATAGCAACCAATGGAATAAAATAACAGATAAAACAGCTGTTTGCTCTAATATTTCCGTTAAAAGCTGAATTCAAACTTTGAATCAATTATTTATTTGTATTTCTAACTTTTAGGTTAGTTTTTTTATTAAAGTATAGACCTAAGCCTTGCTGGCTCTTTTAACCATTAATATAAATGTTATAAAATATAAGAAATAATTTGATTTAAACATTTAACATTATTTACCATCTTAGCTTTTGGGGTTATTATTAATCCTACACCTTTATCATAAAGAAAACATAACATGATTATGTGTATAGAAGTTTACAATGGGGTTGGCGTGCGGAGCACGCAGGGGTTTCCTATAATATATTATAGCCATATGTGTCAAGTTAAAGTTCTCTAACTGAATACTAGTGTACGAAGAAATAATTATTTGTAAGGATAGCTATCCCATTTTACCATTGTCCAAAACTAATGACGTATGTCTTAAACTGTTATTATGTTTGCCAAGATTCTTCAACAACAATAATTATTCAAATAAACGGTACCAGGAACTGGCACATACTTTCTCACAAACATATTTAAATTATTAAACATATTCACGGTGACTTGTAAAGTGGGGTAGGAGAGGTGATTTTGTATTAAAGTTGTTTTTCCATAAAAATCAATAAAATAACCGAAAAACCAACTTTTCTTAAAAACGGCTCGAACGATTTTGATTAAAATTTTACAGTTTATAGTACTTTAGGTCCCTAATAAACTATAAAATTTTAATCAAAATCGTTGGAGCCGTTTTTGAGAAAAGTAGATTTTTCCGTTATTTTAAGGGTTTTTATGGGAAAATTACCCTTAAAAATTAAAAATTCACAAAAATGAAAAAAACTCCTGGAGATGCCGCAGATTAGTACCTCCATACCAAATTTCATCAAAATCGGACGACTGGTTTAGGCTCTAGGTCTGATAAAATCCACACAGACACATAGACACACAAACACACATACAGACACACACAAACAGACATCACTCCAAAAACCACTTTTTTAGGTTCAGGGGGGCCCAAAACGGATATTTCCACCAAAAACTCAAACTCGAAAATTTTGACGAATACAATACTTACTTTTTCCATATACTATGGTATAGGGGGAGAAAGTAAAAATAATTATTGCAGCCTTTCTGAGCTAACATTAATTTTTTTTATATTAAATTTCTTTACATAATCCGTCAGTATCTTATAATGAAACCAGCAACATTAATTATTTTTAAAAACTGACGCTTTATAACCACAGGCGAGCTTTTAATAGTTTTACGTTAAAAAAACAGTTTTCTTTTTTTTGGATCTCCAATCCCCTCCCTACGCTGTACCAGTTACTTGCGGCTCACCCTGTACATATTGGGGTTAACTGTTCCTATTACGAATCGTTGTATATAATGAAGCCTACAACCAACAATATTAGCGGTATATGTTCCCGACTATAACTGTAAATTGACTGGGATAGAATTGGATTTAAAATCAATTTAGCTTCGGTGATTAGAAAAGGTAAACAATCTACGTGGACTGATCGGTAATCAGTCGTACCAACACTTGATTAAAATTACACCCCAAACTCCGACACTGCGCTTTAGATTTATTCCAAAGCTGAGGGTAAAATAAATAAAGTTAAATCCAATCTGCAATAACATAAAACTGGAAGCACTTCTAATCGAAACAACAGTCAAGTATTGCGATTATGTTGTTCTTCATAGGTTTACGGTTTGATTGTCTATACTAATATTATAAAGAGGTAAAATTGTTTGTTTATTGTATGTAAAGGGTAATCTCTGGAACTACTGAACCAATTGAAAAAATAGTTTTACTAATAAAAAGTTACACTATCCCTGAGTGACATAGGCTATATAATTCATTTTGAAAAAAACATTTTTTATTTAAATATTTGTAAATTTAGTCGGGAAAAAATCTTACGTTAGGCAGACTGATGTACCAAGACGTCATGTATTTACATTTATTACCATAGCAACCAGTTGAATAAAATAACAGATAAAACAGCTGTTTGCTCGTATATTTAAATGAACAGCTGATTTCAAACTTTGAAGCAATTATTTGTATTCTTTATTTGTAGGTTAGGTTTTTATTAAAGTGTAGAAATAAGCCTTGCTGGATCTTTTAAACTTAGTATAACTGCTGTTATAAAATATACGAAATAATTTGATTTGAACATTTAACATTATTTACCATCTTAGCTTTGGGCTTATATTATTAATCCCTAAAGAAAAAATAACATGATTATTTGTATAGAAGGTTCCAACGGATTTGGCATGCGGAGCACGCATGGGTCTCAAATCGCAATTTGAAAGCAGTATGTGATATGTACAAGAATGTTTGATTAGCTTTTGCTAAACAAATTGTTAATTTTTGAATCACGAAACTTAGAAATCGCTTGAGTCCATGTGACAGCAAACAGCTGTTTCGAAATGGAAACCAAATCCTTGTCATTATTGACTTAGGCGAACATACTGTTGCATAATGTAAAAGGTAAAATGGCGCCGAGTCTGCTTTTATCTTTGTTGGTATTACCAGTTGTCAGTTGTGATTAATAAAATTAAAGTGAGAAAATGTTAAGCATCTATTTACACGGCTGAAAATGTTTACAGTTTATAGTCTGTTGTCATGGAAACAATTAAGTACGTCAAAAAGCACAACCATTATTGTTTGTTAGAATCTAACCAAATATATAATTATTTATACTTTTATAAAAATAAAATTACTTTTTTATACGATATCCAAATTGTAAAACTATCATTTAAATGTAATAATATGCACAATATAAATGAATCCACCATGTAAAACAATAGCAACTTATTTTTTGAAATAGCAAAAGTACAATAAATTGCAACACAAAACGAACTATTAGTCCAGACAACAAGCAACAGTAGATTGCTGACTAACTTATATACAGTCACAGATACAAGCCACAGATTAAGATTTTACACTATTTACTGAATAACCTGATGTTTCTGTTTCAATCATAGATTTAAAGTCATATATTGACATTTGTATTAACACTAGATCGTTTGTCGTCCATCTGCGTTAGTACCTAGAAGTGAAAAAACCATCACAAATCCGTCACGGTCAGCTGAGCGCTTAATGTAATAATCAGTGACAAAGGGTTACAATCTTTTCAAAAGGGAACCCGGTGCAATGCACCCGAGCTTCACACCACAACATTTCACGCACGCAGCAACACATTCGGTCCTCTGACTCAGCCACGAGCTGGTACTTTTGTTTTTAAATTAATTTCGAGTCATTGTAAGGAAGGGACGTGATGCTTTAATTTCGACAAAGTCATAGCTTTGAAGTAATTATTGTAACAACACAGGATGGATAAAAGCTACGAATAAGGTGAAAATAAATAAACGGTACCAGAAAGTGGCACATATTTTCTCACAAACATAATTATTTAAATTATTAACACGTTCACTGCTAAGGGCGCACATGTGGGCTTGACACTGAACATTATGAGAAGCGGCCGACGCACAGTGCATTGCACGCCAACCCGCATATTGGGAGTACTTTCATTGCACAATGCATTGCGTACTTCGCAGGCCATCCCAACTTCTGTATGTAACCCCAACTGTGACTTTATAATTGTTTTAAGTAGTAGAAGGGATAGTACATTAAAGTATGAGAGTAAGTAATAAATATTATTATCAGCTAAAGAGAAAACTATTCAATCGATTTCGAACAAATTTGCACCAAACATGTCAATTAGAAAATATATTGATGCACGAAAAAAGGATTTTTAAAAAATTTTGAAAACAACCCCCTTTTTGGCCAAAAACCCCCAAAAATCAGATATTATTATTAGCTAAATGAGATTTTTTTTAAAGATGCGTTTTTTTTAATATGGTATGGTACATTAATTGCTAAAAATAAATAAAATTTTATCAAAATCGTTAGAGCCGTTTTTTATAAAAAAATAATAACTGATTTTGGGGTTTTTTGGCCAAAAAGAGGGTTATTTTTCAATCTTTTTCGTACATCTATAAAGGCCTAATTGACCTGTTTGGTGCATATTTGTTCGAAATCGATTGAATTGTTTTCCATAGCTTTGTATACATACAGACACAGAGACAGACATTTTGTTAAAAAAATATTTTTTGGACTCAGGGGTCCCAAAATGGATATTTCCACAAAAATCTTAGAATTTTTATTTATTTTTTTTTTTTGTGAGGTGAGCACTATACTTTCTCTGTATAGTATAGTGAGAAAGTAAAATTATTAAAAGTTTTTATGCATGAAAATGTGAAAAAGTGACAATAAAAACTACCAGATTTATACAATCAAAATCTAATTAGTTTATTCTCGGTGACAGATATTACGGTAATTGTTTAAATTGTTCGCTCACAATCAATTATGCGAGCGCAGCGAAAACGTTGTACAAGAGGCTCCCCTAGTTATCCCCTCATGCAATTAAATAAAACAACAAAAACTATTTGTAGTCCAAATACTTATTGTTTAAAATATATAACAATAAGTACTGCCCAGATGTACATAAAAAGATAAAAAGTGAACAGAATTTGCTTCAAAAAGTGTTTTTTATATATTGGTTCAAAAATATTAATTGAATTGCCAATACAGATCGGGAAAGATCCAAAGTTGGTAAAGTATGTCGCTAGTGAAGGGCTTTTGGGTTTCGGGTCCTGTGATGAACTATTTAAGAATCTGGTGTAGTGAATGTTTTGTGAATTTTTTTAGTTGGAATGCATGTGTTTATACTTATGGTAGTTTATAGAAGTCTGAGTGTATGTGAGTATGTGTGTAACGAATTAATTGCGTTTGGTTATAGTTTGTTTCACTTAATCAACTCCTATAAAAGTGAGTATTACGTACGTACTTGAGAAACATATAAAATAACAGCTGATTTCACCCATCATCTGTTGGTAATACTTAAACAAACCCAGTGTATATTATAGTTTGAGGTTATGTTTACAACTTCAATCGTTATAATTTTTTGTGAAGTTGATTTTTTAAATATGAATTATAGAACTAACTAGGGGCTCTGCCCCTGGACGCTTCGCGTCCCAACCCCGACTCGGCCTCAGATGGCTGCTTCGCTTCGCTCGCAGTTGGCAAATTCGCTAAAGAATCTCGTTAATCTTTGGCTCGTTTGTACATAGGTGACCGAGCACAAATCAGCTGTTTTATTTGGCAGCTGACTCAAAACTCATTAAACATTATCTCCATAAGATTAACATAGGAAATTTGAAGGATTGTTTGCCAAAGGGATGATTGGATCTTGAATCTGATGGAAAATTTCTTCTTTGAAATTAAATTTTCTACAACTTTTGTATTTAACATTTTTTGCTATCTCTTACCGTTTTCTTACTAAATGCGCTCAAAGTGGGAAAATGAAGAAATTGAAAAATTTGAAAAAATCATACCCGCCCAAAAGGTGCTTTCAAAATAAGAAAATGTTAAATTCTGGCAATTTTCCCAACGGTTTCTCGTCGAGAGCTTTAATTCAAGTATGAGGTCAAGGGGGGTACGATTACGGGAAGTGCCTAATAATAATTAATGTCAGTGAATCAGTGTTACCGTCTAGCTTTATATAAGTAAATGTATGCTATAATAATATTCGTTCTAATTTTTTATTTGAGGTTAATTAACTGTATATAAATAAAAAAAAAATAGCATCAATATATTTGTTTATACAAATTTAAAAAAGAGACAAGTTTATTGATTTCTTCATTATTATATTAATAACTAACTTCTAAATGATTTCATCTACCAATATAAAATAAAAAGCCATTAAAAGATAGTATTTTTATCTTTTTTTTAAATACGTAATAACGTATGTAAATAAAAATGTTTAACAAATATGCAAACAGTTTTATAATCCTTATTATTGTACACATTTACCGAGTTAAAAATCCCCGCCAGCATAGTTAGGGAGGCCTAGATAAGTAGGAATTAATGTTGTTTTTAAATAGTTTGTTTTTTAAACGATGTATTTCTGATGTGTATCTAATTCATCATACTGTGATTTTTCACCGGAGTTTACTAGTAAAAAGTCCTGGTAAAATGTACCACTGCAGGGGTAGCCGCATTATGTTAAAATTCAAGTAAAGCTAGACTAATTATTGTTTTGTATTTATTTCTGTTTTTATTACTTTTATTATTTTGTATTTAGTTTTCTTTTTTCACACTAACCATCGAATACTGGAAGGGATGGTTAGATATTTCCCAACCAGTACAATGTGTGTATATATATCTAAATAATTGGAGGAAAATAAATATTATTATTGTATTTAATTTCTGAAACAAAAACACCACAAAATATTAAAACAACTGTACGGTGAAATTTAACGGTGCAAAACGGTTAACAGGATAATTCCTATTAAACAAATTGCACGATTTAGATTATATTGATCGTATTGAACGTACCATATCTTCGCCATGGAGAAATACACAAATTGTTAAAATGTAATAAAAACCGTGACTATCAAAAATACCAGAGACTTATTGCGATGAAATTATCTATCATACTCCGTTACTTTTAATACTATACACGTCAAACATTTAACCATATTACATAATTCAATTCTGATGATTTTGTGAACTTATCTATATATATTATATAAAAATGTTAAGTTGGTTTGTGTACGTTTTAAAAACTGAAATGGGAAAAAAATCATGCACGTAGCATCGATGACGTCACAGCCATAGCCTGTTTGAACCTTATCTTTAAAATACTTGAATATTGAATCTAGCTTCGTCACAGTTCTTCTTCTCCAACAACAACAATCAGATTACATTAAAAACATTAAACCAAGCCGGTATCGGTGTTTGTAGGTTATGTAGTGCGTGTAATGATTGTGATTTCACTAATTAAGTACGTTCATTGTGTTGTAGTTGTGCGTAAAGTGTGTTTATCGTAAACATTTCGCTTCCATTACAAACATATTTTGTATAGAAATCGTTATTCGAGGTGTGTTGGCATGGATAATTTATTCTTATTAGTTGTAGCTAGGTACGAATAGCCTACTGTTATTTTATTAAAGGTAGCTTTAGTTGTTATTTGATTTATATTGTTTAACCAAAAATCACAGTAAAATTGGTAGTAAGATAGCGTCCGACAAATTGTCTATGCTCTTTGTTATTTAATAGTGTATAAAAGTTAGATTTACCTGTAAATATATCTTCCAGTTTTATTGGTAAATGATTAGTATAGTAGTTTCCATGAAAAATATATGAAACAGATTTAGTATTTTAGGCCAATAGGTTGTCTTTTTGTTGTTGTTGTATTTACGTAAAATATAGTAAGATCGCAGCCTATTACAAGTTGCTGTTACCATTAACTAAATATTTATCTGTACCTATATACAAGCGGCTTTGTCCTGACTGACTGAAATATAATTAGTGTAGATCATAAAGTTCTCAAGATAAAAATACGAAAATTAGAAGGAATAAACTCTTATAAAAGCACAATTTTATTGTAGGCCTATACTGAACCAACAACACACGTTCCTTAAATGCTTTTAAATTAATAGGCCTATCATAGCAACCAACATAGAAAATTTAGAACTAGTTAATTGTGCTTTACCTATTTTAGGTTAAGTTAACAAAATAAAAGCAAATACAAACAAAAAACCAAAACAATCTACGAAAAAGGGTAACTGTATACAAATGGAAATATCAGTTGTTACAGTTAGCCTATCTTCTTCTTCTTTTTTACATGCTTTTCTTCAACTCACTACCGTCCAACCGGTGGGTGGATCGGTGCACGGCCGCTTCGGCTCTTTCCGGATCGAATCGGGCTGCTTATCGCACAAACGGCTGCGTTTCCATCAGATGGGGGGTGGGGGGGAGGGGTCGGCTCTGTGGACCAAATTTTTCGGAAAAATCCAATTTATGCCTATAACTAAAAAGTAAAAAATAAATTAAATGGAAAACATTTTATTTTTAAACATGCTTTCCTATCCATGAATAATATAAATAGACTCAAACTAAACAATAAACCACAGATAAAATGAATTCTTCCTCAACAAATCTGATATTGTAATGAGACCTTGATATCTTGCAATCTTTTTACTTTTCACAAAATAAACACATTTAAAAAGCACGGGGCGTACTCTTGCGAAGTTCCGAAAACATCACGCCCCATGCTTTTTGGGTGTGTTTATTTTGTGAAAAGTCAAAAGATTGCAAGCTATCAAGTGTCATTACAATATCAGATTCGCTGAGGAAGAATACATTTTATCCGTGGGTTATTTTTTAATTCGAGTCTATTTTTGTTATTCATGGATAGGAAAGCATGTTTAAATTTTTTTTCATTTATTTAATTTTTTCTTCTCTTTACAAGTATTTCAAAATCATACATCTATGAAACGTATGCTTTATTTTGTTCCAGATGGTTTACAGATAGTTGTTAATAAATATTTTATAACTGAACAAAATCACAAAGTTTAAAAACGAACACACTTATACAGGTTTAATAAGTATTATATAAACGTTACACTTGTTTACTGCACAGGAAAATTAGTCAAAACCTTGATCAGCTGTCTAATTGTTAAAAGCATTGAGTGAAATACAGTAATAATAAACCAGCTGTTATTTGTAAGTACAAAATGGCTATGAAACTCACCAAAACAGTTTAAACTCATTTACGTTTTGAATTATTTAAAACATTTAAAATAATAAAATGACACACTTAATATTTTGGCCAAGTATGAGAAGGGTTTAAGCTTCAAATAAGGGTCTTGAGCCGTGTTGAATGGTTCTCCCAATCAAAGTTCTGGTTTCTAGACAAAAATTCTCCTATGTAAATAACATGGAAAATTTTTAGGATTGTATACGTCTTATTATTTAACAAACTTAAATGGAGTAAATGAAAAGTTTTATATGTTTAGGTGAATCGAAATGTTTAGGCATCAATTTGGAAATTTGTCATGAGTGTACGAGAACTAATTGTATAGTTAATATTGAAACGTTTAAACTTCAGTTGTTAGCTAATTTCCATAGGAAAGAGAAGCTATTGACCTAAGGTCAGGAGTAGTAAATGAGTACAAAGCATGGTCCCCAGAATACGCTGTCGGTTGTAATTAAAGTCTACATATACAGGATGTTCAGAAAAATTGTTCTAATAATTCAGGGCGTGATTCCACACTTCAAAATAAGATGAAAAGTTTCAATAAACATAGGTCCAAAAATTATGCGTCTTCTGTCCAACCGCAATTTTTTTTTACAAAATAATTCATTTCTAGTGAAATGTTCGGACAGCCGCATTTTAAGTCAAATTTGGTATACACGTTGGTCGTCTAAAGTCTCTGGCAAGAGTTCGTTTTAAGAAAAAAATCAAACAATCGGAATCACGTTTTTTTGACAGGAAGTATTTTTTTTTAGATTTTCCTTATCATAATGAGACTTTTTGGGGGTTTTATATTAAACATAAATGTAGGATATTATTCTACACGACATATTATAGCTCGCTTGGTTCCCCAAAATCAGTCAAAACGTAAAATACCATAAAAGTACACGGTTCAAATCCACGCGGGGGATTTTACCGAGGGGGCATCTTATGATCCGACGAGTTCGTACGCTGCGAGCGAAGTGAAGCATTCCATAACCCTAGGCAAGGTCGAGGTGCAAACTTGCAAAGCGGGTTTTTCCACTGCGAGTGGAACGAATGTGCGTCGAAGCCGGAGGCTAAGGTGCTAACAAATTCTACTACAGTACGTTCAACGAGTGTTTGCAGTGAATCGCCACCTATGACGGATGACAGGGAAAGACATGGACAGTTAAAACATCTTAATACATGTTGTATTAAGTCACATGTGTGTAAATTTCAAATTTAACTTAAAAAATGTATTAAAAGTCTAAATTTAAAGCTTCAAAATGACCACAGATCACAGCGTTTACTGCAAACACTCACTGAACGTACTTTAGTATAATTCTTACACATAGGCAGCTATTCAGCGCCTTCGTGAGTATGTAAATTCCCTAAATAGTAGGTTGAAACCCTAAAACTTCATTTTGGAAATTTGCGTGATCGAAGTCAACAACAAGTCAAACAACTAGATCCAAA
The DNA here is from genome assembly GCA_018207615.1 of Philaenus spumarius. Taxonomy (NCBI): domain Eukaryota; kingdom Metazoa; phylum Arthropoda; class Insecta; order Hemiptera; family Aphrophoridae; genus Philaenus; species Philaenus spumarius. The sequence goes on along the minus strand of JAGFPH010004387.1, from coordinate 27,401 downwards.
TTTCTTATGGATATATGTAGTTAATGTAAATATCAGCCTGTTCCCGTACCGGAAAACCCAGCTTTGTTTACTCTCCAGACAATAAAAAAAAGGTCGTTTTTCATAAAACATTGCAATGAAGCAAATAGTGATGTCACAACAAAACACTCAAATTAAAGCATTTCTTTGTTTTGACTGTTTATTTGAAACTCTGACTGAACAAAACCGCATGGTTCCAAGTCGATCACATTCTATAGGCTCGCATGTAAAATTTTCAATCACCGTTCTTCTGAATCTACTCCTCCTCAAATTTAATATCCATTCCCACAACTGTTAATAGATACAATGATCACTTAGAAATACGTTTTTTCTCATTTTACCATTTTCTAACAGCTTCACAAAACGATCACGAACAATTTTTTTTAAAATTTGGGCAGAACAACGTCTGTCGGGTTAGCTACTAATAAAATATTTCTTTAAAAAAACAGTTCATTCAAATGGGTATGATTTAGCAAATATTTTGTTTGAAAATGTGAGTCAACAAGGTGTAAATGCAGTACCTACATAAATAATCACAATGGCGTCAATTCATTTAGGCCTACGCATATACACGAATAAAATGAATGCAGAGTTATGCCACGCTTTTAATTGTAAAATACTTGATGGTTTAGCAATTGTACGTAAAGAGATTACGGTAGCTTAGTATGAACCAAATTGAAGTTAAAACAATGTAATTGACTTTTCAAAAATATACATGGGGTGTTTGATATTCACTGTCCTTTGTTATATGGACTACATAGCCTACAAAATTACGTTAAATAATTAGTACGTTTGATGTAGTGTATTTCTATTTTTGCACAATATGCAAGACATGATAATGTACTCCATATATAAAAACGAATATTTTTTCTTTCTTTTTCTCTATAGACTCAAAAACTATTCGACCTATTTCACTAATAATTTCACAGTTTATCCATAGCTCTATCATTACTAGGAATGTTTAGACATTACAATTACTACATTCTATGGGATTGAAATGGGGTTACTACCCCTATACAATAAAATATAAATTAAACTAACACCCTACAAGCTAAACAGCTAAAATTATGTAATATTATTTTATGTGATATAAAAAAACATTTTAAATGTGATTACTTAAGTCAAAGGGATGAAATTGAATAACTACTCTTAAAATTCAATAATAATCGATACATTTACTTTTTCTATATTCTCAAAAACTGCTCAACTAATTTTACTAACAATTTAACAATTTTCACATATATTAGTACCAGAATTGTTTAGAGAATATAATAAGGATACTACAATCAAAGAGATTAACATGGGGTAGCTACCCAAATACAATAAAAATTGCACTAACTTCATACAAACTATAAATCTAATATAATTATGGTACTTACTTCCGTCTTGTGACTTATTGTAGCTT
>JAGFPH010004387.1:13988-25968 GCA_018207615.1 Philaenus spumarius | reverse complement strand
TATTTCATCTATTTGGTTAATAAAATCTGCACTATTTTTTACACTATGGTTATTTTCGATAAGAATGTTATTCTTTATTACAGCAGATAATTTTTTGGCTATATTATAACATGGTGCTTGGGTGAAATTAATTAAAGGCCTAATCGGTGTGTCAGATTTATGGATCTTTGGTAGACCTGTGAATATTGGCGCTTTGGCATTAATAGGCTTCAACATGCGGCGGGTGTTCTCGTCAAATAAATGTGTACACTTATTAATCGTCTTATTTAAATTCTTAACGAAGTCACAGGTTGGATCTTTCTTAAGCGGCTTGATGTTATTGTCTATTATAAACTTATCAACTTTTTTATTGTAACTATCATTGTCCATAATGACAAGGGTGTTGCCTTTGTCAGCCTTGGTGATTAGAGCGTCATTGTCAATTAACTTGGTCTGTATTTGTTTTAATAAATATAAATCTAAATTTGTATAGTTGAGACTTAAAAACCATTTGCAATTTGATTACTTATGTCGATGTAATAAAATTTAATAACTACTCTTAAAATTAAACCAAGCAATAGCGAAGCATTGCCGGGTTTTCTAGTTATTTTTAAAATACAGTGATTTTTGTATTCTCTGTATATCTGCAGTGTAAAAGTATATAATTACACTTACTTTATTTGTACAAATTGGTTGAAAAATAACGACGTAAAGTACCAACCACGCAGCTGAACCGCTGACGTGAGTTGAGCAAATTTCCAAAATTAAGTTTATAGGCCTATGTTTTAGGGTTTCAACCAACAATTTTCGAAATAGGTCTAGGCCTATTCACGACGGTGCTGACTATCTGCAAAATGGTTCGCACGCCATTCCGCATATTGGGAGTATCTTCAATACTCAAAGCATTGCGTGCTTCGCATGCCAACCACCGTATTGCGAGTATTTTCAATACACAATGCATTGCGTGCTTCAACCTCACGGTAAAATTCACTACATGGCTTTGAACCGGGTACTTCTATGGTATTTTACGTTTTGGTCGATTTTGGGGGAACCAAGCGAGCTATGAGGTAACGTAAAAAAATTAAATGTGCAGAATAACATTCTACATTTATATTTGTAGAAAAAATTCATTCTCGTAGGAAAAATCTCAAAAAATAGTTACTTCCGGTCAAAAAACGTGCTTCCGATTGTTGGATTTGTTGAGCGACGTAGACAACTAATATGTATACCAAATTTGAACCAAATCGGACTTAAAATGCGGCCGATAGAGTGCGAATATATATATATAAGATTTTTAATGACAGCCCAAAACGTGTTCTGGGGACCATGATCGGTGCTCATTTGCTCCTCCCAACCTTGGATCTTACCATAATGGCCACTGAAATAGCTCATTTTCCTATGGAAATTCACTAATAACGATATTCTTTACTGAAATATTAATATTTAAGATGGTCTTTTAACATTTCTTGGTCGATTTGTGTAAATTTGAATGCACATAAACTATTCTCTCAAGAAATGTATGTTTAATATTATTGCAAATATTTGCATATTTTCTGTAAGGGTCAGTACTGAGCTGAAGCAATTTCCGGTTTGTTGGAAACCCAAACACGTACTTCCGTTGTGAAATTAGTAAAGTTATGTTTGTGATGTAGTTTTGGCACATTCGGAGTAACACACAGACATGGCGCATTATTTACGCCACGAAAAACTAATATTGTCAACATACATCGTTTAAACCGGTAACTAAAATTATGTAAAACTGTTAACACATTTTCGTTGATAAACTATCTGGAACTTTAATTAATTAGAAGTTAGAGTAACTACAAAATTTCCTACGCAGGAAAGTTTAAGGTATATGCTGTTGGCTGAACCAACGGTTTAAGCAAGTAGAAAAACGGCTGTACGAAGTTGTACCAGATTCTGTTCTAACAACCAAGTCCTTAATACCGGTTACTCCTTTTATTTTACATTATATATAATACTAGGGGAAAACACTGCGTGCTCCGAACGCCAACCCCTTTGTAACCTTCTATACACGTAATCATGTTATGTTTTCTTTATAACAAAGGTGTAGGATTAATAATACCAAAGCTAAGATGGTAAATAATGTTAAATGTTCAAATAAAATAATTATTTCGCACATTTTATAACAGCAGTTATAATAAAGGTTAAAAGAACCAGCAAGGCTCAGGTCTACACTTTTAAAAACCCATCCTAAAAGTGAAAAATACAAATAATTGCTTAAAAGTTTGAAATCTGAATTTTGGGGGGAGGGGCCCCTTCCTGGATACGCCTCTAATTCGGTCGAAACTCAATATATGTTTGTGGGCTCAATACGAATGAACGCTCAATATCTTACCTGATATTTCTTTCATTCATTTATTCATACTGTCAACAAAGCCGCTGGTATCTCTGCTAGTACATTATAAAGTAAATTAAATGATATTCAGCGTAAAGGAGTATAAACGATTTGTGTCAGGCAAAACATATTCAAAGTGTTTCGAGCGAAGCAAACTGTATTTGAAGCATAAGTTCCTTTCATCGTAAATCCGGCTGAAGACGAGGGATTATACCGTGGCGTAATGTTTTCATAGTTCGTATCCACGCGGACAGATTTATAATTGTTTTTCAAAGGGAATTCTGTTTATGATATTGAATCCCATTTGTGGATTTAAAACTCTGTTTAAACTGTTTATTTAAAAAGAAATTATAATCGCATTTCATAATATTATGGAAGAACTACCAGCTTGGCCTCAAGTTGCCAAGGGAAAACATTATTTCAGTAGTTTGAAGTAGTTATGGAATACTAAAAATCCGTATACAAAGTGAGTTTCTAAATTCCCTTTAACCCCCTCATTATTTTTGTTACTGAAAATAAGTTAACAAAACTTTTTATATATCTTGTGTTGCATAACAGGACAAATCTTTTGATATATCTGGCCCTCTATATTTTTAGGGGCATAGGGGGGTAAGGGGGGTTAACAATTTTAAATATAAAGGTAGGTCATGTAATACACCATTGAACACTTTATTAAAAGAGAAACACAATAGCGCAAACTAGAGTTTACTATCGTACTTCGTTTCAAAGTAGTGGACAATCAAAGTTCTGGGAAATAGCATACAACCTACTTATTCCTAATATTAACACAATTAATAACCTGCTTTGATGCTATGATAAGAATATAATTTTCCAGAACTTTGACTTCCCATAACTCTGAAACGAAGCAAGATACTAAACTTGTTTGCGCCATTCTGTTTCTCTTTTAATAAGCTTTTTAATTGTGTATTACATGACTCAATTGTGTATTCAATTGGTTGAAATTGTTTACCCTCCCCCTACCCCCCATTGAGCCCCCAAAATCATAATTGTTCAGATATGTCAAAAAATGAGTCCTGATATGCAATACAAGATGTATACAAAGTTTTGCTAACTTATTTTCAATAAGAACAATAATAAAGGGGGTTAAAGGGACTTTATGAACACCCTGTATATAAAAGAAGATGTACTGGTGGACTGACTCATTCATAATCGACGTACAGTCAACAAAACTATGATAGCTAGGGCCTTAACATTTCTGATTACCTTCATACTATTATATACAGGTGCACTAAGAAAAGATTTTGCAAAATATTGATTTTAAGGGTTGAAAATAGTAATTTACTCTCAGTCCTATAACAAATAAAACAGCTGATTTCAATCAAAAGCTTAGCAACAATAAAATTCTAAGTGGGGCTATCCAGAGCCAGCACTAGTTTGTTGAATGCATTTTCATTCATTACCATAGCAACTAACTTTAGACAATTTAGAATGAGTTAATTGTTTTTCACAACCTACAGTGTTTTTAATGTAGGTTAGCAAAATAAAAACGAAGACAAACACAAACAAAAAATAAACGGAAAAGACTTACTGTAATATAACTATTGAAACATCTGTTGTTACATATTACAAATAAAACCGCTGATTCAATCAAAAGCTTAACATAATTGTAGGGTACTGAACAAACACACGTTTATCGAAAACATTTAGATCTATTACCATAACAACCAAATTGGCAAATTTAGAATCGGGAAAGTATTATTCAGAACCGTGTTTTAGGTTAGGCAATCGGAAACACAAACAATGAAAAAGGCTTAATATTAAGATCAAACACACCTCACTATAAAATTATGCCAATGTGCAGAATGAACTTCTATAACTATTCTTTAGATAAAACCTCAAAAAGTTTCACTCTAGTACGAAAAATCTGAAAAATGTTTACTCCGGTCTAAAAAAGTTCTTCCGGCTGTAGTATTTGCTTGGCTAACGTAACTCGTCTGACCGACGGGGAGCGGCCATTAGAGGGGCCGCATACATACATATGCATCATACACAAATATAAAAACTAATAATAGCCCGAAATGGTTTCTGGGGACCACGATCGGTCCTCATTGACCTAAGGTCTCACCATAAGAGTCACTGTAGTAGTTATCTTTCCTATGGAAATCCGCTAAAAATTTAACTACTTGGGCCTACGTGAAAGTAATAAACGTTACAAAAACAAAAACATGAATTAAGTGTGCATAACTTCTGCAAACTTTTGCAACATTGTTAAAATTAATTAACATTAAATGTATTTAAGTGCAATTACTACACCTATTATGTTAATACAAATATTTGTGGATTTGCTGGTACATGTTTGTACATTTTTGAAATGGGTATTAACACGTTCACTTCTACGCAAATTTCGTATTTCCTATGCTAGGAGTTGACCTTTTATCTTTTGTATTTATAGTGAAAATGAGTAGAAATTACTTTATTTTTTAACCTTTCTACGTAATAATCACTAATATTTTAAAGCGGAAGAACACGTGCGTCAACAGTACATAGCTTAAAATTGGCGTGCTAAGCACGCAAAGCTCTGTATCTTGAACATTCTCAAAATACTGGGGTTGGCGTGCGAAGCACGCAATGCACTGTGTATTAAAATACTTCCAATATGGGAGTTGGCGTGTGAAGCACGCAATGCATTGTGTATTAAAAATACTCCCAATACGGGGATTGGCGTGCGAAGCACGCAATGCACTGTGCGTCAGCCGCTTCTCATAGTGTTCAGTGTCGAGCTCACGTGTGGGTCCTTAGCAGTGATGAACGTGTTAAAGTGATTCTAATTTAAAAATATGAGAAGATAAGTCCTTGATTTGAAATTAAAATGCAAATGATGATTTTATTAAATGGAGGGCGCTTTCTTTTGTCAGGAATTGGAAAAATATATTAAAAGGAAACTCTGAGGCAAGAAGACGTTTCAATTATCAAAATCCTCTTATGTACGTTGGGAAGAAGAAATAACGTAATGAAAACAAGATTAAAGTGTCTTGACAAAAACTTGAACAAAGGTGGTAGAATGACATGGAAATGTGCAATGGTCTGTTTTAGCAATGCGAGTAAATGTATAACGTGAAAGTATAATTGTGTAGATTGAATTGATTATACTGATTTTGTATTTCGTATGTGGAGTACACAAAAAATACAATATAACGCTTGCATTTCTGTAAACATAGTTAGTAGTCTATCCTTCGTTGATAATCTATACTAATATTATAAGAGAGGTACAATTTGTTTGTTTGTATGTAGGGGATAATCTCTTTAACTACTGAACCGATTGAAAAAATAGTTTTACTAACAATAAACTGTTCAGATAACTGCCACATACTTTCTCCCAGTTGAAACTTTATACCGTCCAAAGAGTAGCATAGGAGGTGGTTATTTAGAATTGCAAAAGTAGGACATACCATGGAAAATATTATATGCATGTAACACTCATCCATATTATATTATTATTATTATTAAAACTATTTGATCGATTATTTATATTCATTTTATAACCTGAAAGTAAATCTTAAGACGTATTATAGCCTATATTAGTTCTATAACTCATATTAAAAAAAAACTACTTCACAAGACTTATATTGATTGAAGTTGTAAACATAACCCGAAAGTATAATAATACACTTTAAGTTTTGTTTAAGTGTTACAGATGATGGGTGAAATCAGCTGTTATGTTGTATTGATACTGAAGTACGTACGTATGTGCATACGTACAGACGTACACTTGATAATAAAAAAAAAAAACATGTACGTAACATTTTTAATGAATCCCCAAAAAGTGTTCTGGGGACCATGATCGGTGCTCATTTAATACTCCCGACCTTAGGTCTCACCATAAAGCTCACTGCAATAGCTCATAATATTTCCAATGGAAATCCTCTAGGAGATAGAGATAGGATAAAAGTGGTGTTAGAGATAAAGATGAAGAAGGTTTGGGAGAGGGGAACAACTATAGAAGAAATGTTACATAATAATCCCACTGACAAAGACATCTTACTAACACAAGCTTTGTTTAATTCAAGACAAAACCTCTACCTCAGGGATAATTGCAGCAGTAAAACCAAATGCGACTTGGAAAACTCCTTTGCCTTAGTGTAGGTACTATTCTCTGGGCTTTTTTCGTTCTACTTTGTTGTTTTAATTGATCTACGTACACTATCAACATTTTTAACAAAGTAATTGAGAAATAATACATTTTAATATAACTAGTAGTTCTGTGAACAGTAGACCTCACTCGTTGAAATAGCAAATGTGGTTTTGAGCTTAGGTTAAAAATAGTGTGCCAGTAAGGAAGTAAGCACAAGGTTTTGAAATATTATTTAGCAATTCCCGCGATTCCGGAGTTTCTATTCTCGTTTTTTTCTTTTCTTGAGCTTTAACTGCTAAACATTTTCTTTTATTGGGAGTTGTGTTTTATTTAGGTTAATTATGCATAAGGTAGCTAAAAATATCTAGTTATTAAGGGAAAACATAGAATTAAATATTTACATACTAAAATAACTAAATCTTAACAATGTATTTACAGTTCCATATCATATTCCAATAATGAAAACAAACCATGTTAAAGCGTCTTGATAGTGATCGCAACCCATGTACCAACACTTCCCACGCTGTCCAACGATCATGTTTTGTATGTCCAATATCGCCGCGAGGTTTCATTTGTTTCATCTCCTTTTGTAATTCAAATAAAGCTAAGTGAAATACTTTTATGAAATAATAATTTACAAGTATACAGTTCAATTCTTTGATTTATTCTCTACACTTTCTTAAAATAATAATATGTCATTTTTGGGCAAAGGATATATTCCTAAATTACTATTCAAAATGGTCCTAGTTTTGTTTGCAGTCTTGTAGTAGAAACATAAAAACTGGTGATTTCAAAATAAGAAATTTCAAATTGATAAATATTTTTATACAGTTCTATTTAGAACTAAATTACGAAACTTTATTATATTTATGAAAAAAATTACAAACATGTTCACTACTTTTTATGTAGGCCTAAAGTTGAACTTTTTCTTTCGTTACTGAACATGCTTGTTTCTCGAGCTAATAACTTTGTTAATTTTACTTCAATAATTTGTTTACTTTCATATATAAATTCTTTGAACCTTTATCTACTAAAAAGTAACATATTAAACACTAACAACACTGGGCCTTGGGAACACTAAACCTAGGTGTAATGGTTTATACAAATTACTGTAAAACATAAACATTGTTTTTTTTTTCCTCCATGCTATTTGGTGCCTATGTGTTCAGAAAACCTTGCGCTACAAAAAAAAAAAAACAAACAAAAAACAAACAAAAACATTTTCCGATATTTGACTGCTGTCTTACCTTACCAAGATAATTAAACAACTAGTGCAATAACCTAAATTGCCAAATGTGAAACGGTATTAACTTTGTATTCTAATTTGGTTTTTATTTTAACTTTTTTAATTTCCTTTAGCTTATGTCTGGTTGTTCTAATAATACAATACTCGATCATTCGTCAACTGAAATTTTCACAAATTATTTTTGCACCGTCCTGCTCCAATCGTGTTGTATAAGACGTCATGCAAATCCAATATAACGGAAGTTAACCGTCATTTGGAGTCGAAGATATAAAGGATTCATAGGTGAACGGTTCAAGAAGTTGGCACAATCCTAAACTCGAAAGCCCGTATTGTGAGGAAAGCAATCCGGCTAAAGAGTGGAGAATCAATCCAGTCAACGGTCTGGAAGTAAAGAACTGACAATGGCGGTGGGACAATATCTGCCGCGTCCAAGAAAACTGCGTCTAATTGTTTGCTGCCAAGTGTCGAACATTTGAAAATATTTATATACAAGTTGAAAGTTATATATTCATTGTGGAAGAACATCTAGGCTAGAAACACCAACTACATTGCCACTTATCACTGAATATTTGTAAAACAATTGATTTTTAAAAAACTACTCCATCCTTATACATTATTTGATAAAGGAGTTTTTTGTCGCAAAGCGATATCTCCCTTAATGCTTCATTAAAATTTATTATAGAAGCTTAATTTTAAAGCTTGTGTTCTCCGCTATTGACGAAAAATAGACCAACAGTTTAAAATTCATGTTTTCGTTACAAAAATTTATTTAAAAAAACTGTTATATTATACTTCATATGGTTCCTAATGAAAGGCACCATCTCAATCTGTTTAACTAACATGACAGCTGTTAGTTAGATTGTTTATATTCTATCACGCAAATCAATCAAACTAGCTGATCCGTGCGAAACATTCGCATTCTAACTTACTTAAATCCCACTTAATTAAAGTACACACCGTATATTTAGTATCGTATAGTGTGTATAGTGTGCTTTTAGTGCGTCATGGGCATAGGTGAGGGTTGAAGTAAAGAATAGATGTGTTACGCTTACAATTAATTGAAACTAGCAATGTAGTGGCGTAACAGCAGCTCTCCAGCTGGGTATTGTTATTATCAGTGTTGCCAACGCCAGGAAAATATCCCTACAACTTACTTGATCTTACATCACTGTTCCTTTCGGATTCTTTATTTACTTTTTTTATTTTTTCGTATAGTTGTATTTTGTATATTTTTCCGGTGTAGTGGTTAATTAAGGAAAGCTTTAAAATGATTATTCATGTAATTTAATGATGTATTAAGGAAGTTATGGCGTACCGACAAAAAGTGGCCTTGAGTAATAATATATGCGATTAAACCAACGTAAATCGTTATACATTTTTATAAACTGTTGTTTATAAACCAACGTAAATAGGTAAACTTAATTAGCTGAATTAAATCAACGTATTGAATCGGGTAAGTGTAGGCCTACTCTAAGGCCTTTAAGGTACTTTGCGAAATATTCCCACGGGTCAGCTAGTTTTATTTAAAGGGAAACAATGTTCTGCACCAACTATCCCTTATTTTGAAAGAACCATTAATCGTGGGCTCTTAACAAATGTATCAATTTGAAGAACAAACATTCCGACGCTCCCTAAAATTATAAATTTTGTCATTTCCTCCATTTAAGTTTGTTAAAAGATACAAAATATGATATTCCCTATGGGAGAATATTTCTCTAGACCCGCCCTTAGTTTCATAGCACCGTTCAATGCAAGCTCATAGCTTTAAGTCAATTTGAAGCTTAAACTTTCCCACACTGCGCGAAAATGTTAAATGTGACATTTATTACTTCAAATGTGTAAAATAGTACAAAACGTAAATCGGGTAAATGCCTTCAAACCGCTGTGGCGAATGGTAGAGTAGTTTTGTATTTACAGCTGATTTATTATAAGTGAAATTTCACTAAGAGCGTTTAATAATTAGGCAGCTGATCAAGGGTTTGATTTATTTTCCTGTACGGTAAACAACAAATGTTACTTTTATGAAGAACAGTAATTACTAAATAAATAAAAAAAGTGTGTTCGTTTTCAAAGTTTGTGTTCTTGTTTGGTGGTAAAATGTTAATAACAGTAAGATTTAAAAAAAAAAAAATTTTAAATTGTAATTATCTAATGATTTCATGTTTGTTACCGTAGCGAAGGGCGAGTACAGAGCTAACTATTTCTAAATTTGTTGGTATTGTAATAATAAACCATTTTAACGTACTTTTATAATTTTTACTAGTAAGCTCCCGTAGCAAAAATCAGACTGATTAATTAGATATGCATCAGAAATACATAATTTAAAAAACAAACTACTAAAAAACAACATGAAGGCCTACTTATCTAGGCATATCTAACTATGCTGACTGGAATTTTTATCTCGGTAAATGTGTACAATATATAAGGATTTATAAATCTGTAGGCCTATTTGTTAAACATTTGTATTTATATAAGTTATTGTATATTTAAAGAAAGATAAAAAATACTATCTTTTAAATGCTTTATAATTCATATTAACAGATCAAATGATTTAGAAGTTATTAATATTATAGTAAAGAAATTAACAATCGAATATGTTTATATATGTTATACCGTACGATGATGTACGAATGTTTCCGGAGTTAAACGAATAGGTATCTCTCTTCTTTAAATTAGTATAAACAAATATATCCTACTAATATTATAAATGTGAAAGTTTGTATGTTTGTTTGTTTGTTTGTTTGTTTGTTTGTTTGACTGACAATCACGCAAAAAGTACTGGATGGATTTGAATGAAATTTGGCACACATATAGATCATGACCTGGAATGAGACATAGGCTATAAACTATTTTGATTTAAGGGTTGAAACAACCCCTAAAACAATAAATATTTATTATAATACATCCATTAAGACTAGAAAGCTGGAATTTGGTAGATTTATTTCTTACAGGGTTCATATAAAATGTAAACTATATTTGCATATTACACTGTGCTGCTAAGGGGTGAAATTGTATAACAACCCCTAAAACAATACAAATTAATTATTATACTTCCCATAAAGCTAGAGAGCTGGAAATTGGTACATTCATTTCTTACAAGATATATATAAAAAGTAAACCATTTTTTGTATTTTTCAGTGTGCTGCTAAGGGCTGAAAATGTAACAACAACCCCTTAAACAATACAAAATAATTATTACACTTCCCATAAAGCTAGAGAATTGGAAATTGGTACATTCATTTCTTACAAGATATATATAAAAAGTAAACCATATTTTTATTTTTCAGTGTGCTGCTAAGGGGTAAATGTAACAACAACCCCTAAAATTATACTAAATAATTATTACACTTCCCATAAAGCTAGAGAACTGGGAATTGGTACATTTATTTCTTACAAGACTTTTATAAAATGTAAACCATATTTAATTTTATTCACGTGCTTCTTAGGGGTGAAAATGAGATAACAACCCCTAAAACAATACAAATTAATTATTATACTTCCTATAAAGCTAGATAGCTGGTAATTTGTAAATTTATTTCATACAAGGTACATATAATATGTAAACTATATTTGCATTTTACACTGTTCTGCTAAGGGGTGAAATTGTAATAACAACCCCTAAAACAATACAAATGAATTATTACACTTCCCATAAAGCTAGAAGGCTGGTAATTTGTACAATTATTTCTAACAAAATTTCCATTTTGTAGTGTTCAATCAGCTTCGATTATATTACAGAAATTTGGAGCTTATTCATTATTTTTTCACAAAAATCGTCAATATCTCGAAAACGCTGCGTTCTAGAGTATTTTTGACGATTCTCGACCCCCTTTGGAAAGCAATCTTTGCCAGTTACGGGCTATACAACGGTAAAGGGTATATGCCCCTGGGGGCTTTTTGCACACTTATCAAGGACCTATGGCAATGCAATATTAATTTTGTTTATGTAGTAAGTGAGCACTAATCATGGTCCCCAGAACACGACGTGATTTTCACCCTTTTCAAAACATCGGATTGATTTGAAACTTTGCACACTTATCAAGGACCTATGGCAATGCAACATTAATTTTGTTGGGTGTAGTAAGTGAGCACTGATCATGGTCCCCAGAACACTACGTGATTTTCACCCTTTTCAAAACTTCTGATTGATTTGAAACTTTTCACACTTATCAAGGACCTATGGCAATACAATATTAATTATGTTGGGTGTAGTAAGTGAGCACTGATCACTGTCCCGAGAACAAGACGTGATTTTTACCCTTTTCAAAACGTCGGATAGATTTGAAACTTTGCACACTTATCA
>JAGFPH010004387.1:0-10413 GCA_018207615.1 Philaenus spumarius | reverse complement strand
CACGACGTGATTTTCACCCCTTCTAAAAATCGGATTGATTTGAAACTTTGCACACTTATCAAAGACCGATGACAATGCAATATTAATTTTGTTGGGTGTAGTAAGTGAGCACTGATCATGGTCCCCTGAACACGTTTACTGCAGTCATTAAAAATATTATATACAGGGTGATTCACGACGATATGCAGAAACTTTGAGAGTTCATTCATTTTGTTGGGTGTAGTAAGTGAGCACCGATCATGGTCCCCAGACTAACTGTGACCAAATAAACATATGCAACGATAGTATTGAAAAGTGTATTGTTTTTTCACAAAAATCGTCAATATCTTGAAAACAGTGTGTTCTAGAGCACTTTAACGATTTTTGACCCCTGTTTAGGACACACCATCTTTGCCAGATATGGGTTATACAACGGTAAAGTGTATATGCCCCTGGAGGCTCTCCCCCCAAGTCGAATTTTAACTTCTTCGAATTGGGTAAAATACGTGAGTGACGAATGAAAAAAACACGTTATTCCGTCAGAGGTTTTTGACAATTCTCGACCACTCTTTAACTGACAAGTAAATATAAACATTTTAAAATCTATTTGTCACAATTTGTCAACATTTACCATCAGACTGATTGTATTATACTTTTCTGCTTACACCATGAATTATACCCGTGCGAAGAACGGGTACGACAGCTATAATATGCCTATAATTTGATAGAGTTTGGAATTTTAATAAAAAATATAATATATAAATAACAAAAGTATCACAAATATGCCTAAAGTTATATAAAATCATATCTAAATAATCTTTATAATAGTACACATTTACCAAGTTAAAAATCTCCTCAACATAGTAATGTATGCCTACATAAAGTTATTACCTTTTAAATAGTATTTTTTAAATTATTAATTTCTGACAACTAAATGCATTCTTTGTCTTTAACAACAATCGTTTAACATTGGCCTAGGCCGATTCAGTATTTTTAGATTATGTTTTAAACTATTAAAATGTAAAAGGAATTAATAATAAAGGTTTTATCATAGATTACGATTTATACATGGGTAATCCTACATACATCGACATGCAAGCCGTCACTTTAACAGTCACACGTGTAATTTTGTTGTATGTTAAACAGTCAATTGTATTTAAAATATTTCAATGTAAAAAATTAATAATAAAGGTTTTATCATAGAGTTAGATTTATCCATGGGCAATCCTAAAATATTTTAATGTAAAGTTTTTAATAATAAAGCTTTTGACATAGAATATGGTTTAGTCATGGATAACCTTAAAATCCATCACTCATAACTGTCGCATGAAACTGTTTCCGTCTTATATATAGTTTTCTAGCAAATTTAAGGCTATGTGCTATGGACGAACATTTACGTCCGCTTTAAAATATCAGTGATTATTACGTAGAAAGGTTGAAAAATAAAAAATTAATGATTTCTACTAATTTAGACTATAAACATAAAAAATAAAAGGTCAGCTCATAACATAGGAAATACGAAACTTGCTTAGCAGTGAATGTGTTGGGATGAGATAAACATCCACTAACATATTGAACATCCTCCTTCACCTGAGCTACCGGTATGTATTTTAAATGCACAAGTATTTACAGGCATTTTTAACCAGTTCAAATCTATATATAGGCTATATAAAACCAAATACCACTCACTGACTGACTGACTCACTCATCACGATTTCTCAAAAACTACCGAACGGGTTGCAATAAAATTTGGTATGTAGCTTCCTCTAGGGCCCTATGTGTTCGCTAAGAAAGGTTTTCCAAAAATTGGAAATTTTAGGGGATTTTTTTTTGGGGGGGGGGTCAAAGGTACTAGAAAAAAAACACCAAAAGGATTGGAATGAAATTTGTTATGTAGCTTCCTTTAGAGCCCAAGGTGCTCCCTAAGAAAAGTTTCCAAAAAATTCTAAATTTTAGGGTGGTTTGGAGGGTCAAAGTTACTAAACATCCCCATAAGAAACACATAGTGTACTATATTTATCGATATGTTTTTATTGCTAATATACATTTAACTTTGATTTGTCTATCCGTGCAAAGCCGGATCGGGGTGAATAAACATTAATTACTATGCGGCGAAACTTTGGACCGTGTGCGAAGCCACGGGTACAACAGCTAGTTGATGATAAAAGGTTTTATTTATATACAGTTTATAACCTCAAAGCAAATATCATAAAGTATATTATAGCATACATTAGTTATATAACTCATATTTAAAAAATTCAACTTCACAAGAAATTATAACGATTGAAGTTGTAAACATAACCCCAAAGTATAATATACACTGGGTTTGTTTAAGTATTACAGATGATGGGTGAAATCAGCTGTTATATTATACGTTACTCACGTACGTACGTACAGACCTACACTCGCTTTTATAGCAGTTGATTTGTTGGGATTGTAATAATAAAGCATTATAGACATATTTTTATTTTAAATCTATAGACTATGCTGCTTGTTGTTTTCTTCTTTGACTTAAGTATATATAAGGCACGCTCATTTTATACTATGTGAATTAAGGGTCGAACACGTAAGTAATTTCAATTTTGTGCTAAGGTTTAAACAAATCTATTATGTGTGTCAGAAGAAAAAGTAAATAAATGAACTCTAGGCCTAACATTACTTAAAAGTACCCCACAATTTAATTGTCCTAACGAAATGCCTAAACACAATAAATAAATCTTTCTTTAAGTCATATTTCAAATTATATTAAAAATAAGAATTAGTGGACCTTTGAATGACTGATTATGGCTAAGGGAGTTGTGAGGGGCAAAGAAGTTAAGTTATTATAATCCTCTTGATGTCTGTCTGTATGCAGCTTGCCTTCTTTTGAAAGTTTTAAGAGGGCTATTTTACAGAGTGATTGATATAAGTGTACCAGTTGTTTCTCTTGAAATATATAAGAACTATTAAAAAAAAGGTTAACTCCCCTGGGCTTTTAGTTCTGTTTAATTTGGTGATTTTGAAATTTATATCTTACAGGCCATTTTTCCAATACGGCGACCTACTTTCGAATTTCTAACGGAACACCCTTTATGTTATGATGATTTTGAATTTTACTAGTTACTTTAAGGCTTTTTGTTCTTGGTGTTTTTTTTGGGTTTTTTTACGATTAACTGTTTAACCCTTTCGGGGAAACATTTTTTAATTTTTATTACAAAAATTTGAGTTTTGGTATTTACTTTAGGTACATTTTTTTATGATTTTAGAAAGAAGAATAACTTTTTATCTTTTACTATTTTTGAGTTCTGGATCGTCCTATAGAGAGTACTATTCCCTCATACGGGGTGCTTAGTTTAACCGCCCCCTTATTTTTTTTTTTTTTTGAAAATCCAGGGAAGAAAAAAAGATGAGAACTACACATTGCTATACCAAACCTAATATATTTATGATATAATTACAAAAAGTTTAAACATAGTAGCTTCTGAAAAGACTATTTTTTTAATTGACAAAATTTTGTGTCTAAACATTTAAAAAAAATTAATTTAGCCAAAAATCTATAAAAACTCTATTTATAAAGGTTAACTTTAACTAGGAGGTTCAGTCATTTAAAGACACTTATTTTTATGAAACTTATAAAAACAGTTTTTATTTCAGGCAATGCACAAGGGATCTGACATTTTGAGCATACCATAAAGGTCTTCCCGGAACAGCCAGGGTTTTTACACCTTGATGTATTTTTTCTTTGTCCTGAAATTCTGGCTGATGATTCTTCTCATGAAATCTTACATCAGCAGACATAGCGTTCAAGAAAGCTTTGCTCTTATGGGGTACAGGTGAGATCTCGTTTGATGGCCAAACGATGACGGTCAAGGCTGGAAGAAATAAGCCCCTCCAGTGGACGATACTCTTAGACCGTCTGAAATATTTCACATAGCAAAAAAAAAAAAAAAAAACACATTGAAATGATAAAATTCCTATATTTTTAAGCTTTCTTGATAACAAGTTATTTTTCCCTAAAAGATTTAATTAGTTTAAAATATATATCTATTATTATAAGAGTAATAGATTATTATATTATTATTATCTTTTCTTATAAAAGTTAGATGTCAGTATTGATAGTTTAGTGAATTGATAGGTTATCCATTTTGTTAGGGTTCTAACAAGTTTCTAAATTATCCAATAGGGTCCAGCATCTGACTATAGTATAGTGTGGTGATTTTTAGAGAGCAATTTGATGAACTAAAAGCTTGCTGCAGGCCAGACTGTGAAATAGAGCTGATTTGTTGTATCGTCCTCTGAATAGGGCAGTTCCCCCGAAAGGGTTAAAAGTTAGAGAGGTATACAGTTTTAAAATCACCCTATTTAGGTATAGAAATGTTTTGGACCAATGGAAACGTTCTTAACACTAATGGAGCGTTTTTAAGACAAGCAAATAACTTTTTAAAATCAACAAATACGCTTTTTGTTATTCTTTAAAACCATAATACAACTGTTGATTGTCACTGTTCAAATTGTTGTTTAACGAAAGCTTATTAGGCTACAAGTTCTCATTTTAAAGTACAGTTTTTAATGTTTTTATACTCTAAAATGGCAGCCATCTTTCGATTTTTTTATGAAACACTTATGTTTTATGATGATTTTGTATTTTACCGAATTCTGGATTGTGAATCAGCTGATATTAAACGTCTGTTATCAACTTCATTTTTCACGCGTGACAAATTTGTAATTTTGTCAGTTAATTCCTCTTTATTATGTTTTTAAAAATTAACAAAAAACGTATTTATTGGTTTCAAAAAGTTATTTACTTGTCTAAAAATTGATTTATTAGTGTTAATTACGACATTTTTAAAACTTTATACCCCTCTAACTTTTGAACGGTGTACCACCTTTAAAGAAATAATGATAACAATTTGGAATGCGTGCTGGGCTAAGACTAAGATGGTACATACAATCCTATAAGAAATAAAACTTTACCGAGTACAGCAAAAGATCTGTAACCTTACCTTATTTAAAGTTAATATTGAACACCTGAGTTAGCTATTTACAGGAAATACAATAAATACAATTCATATAACAAACAGTTTGTTTATTAAATTACTTGCAAATTGATATGCAAAAAAAATGCATATGCCCTTAAAGAAAAGATTTAAATTGGTATGCCCTTAGTTATAATTGAAAAAGAAAATTTAACAATAGTTTACATTTACAATATTGATTTTGATTAAATTTAAAGGATCCCTCCCCTAAAGTAAAATTAGAAAAACACTCCCCATTTATAATAAAAAGATTTATTACAATTTATTACTTTATACAGGACCCGCCAATGCTTCGCTATTGCTATTGCTTGATTTACCTAACCTACAATTATATTCAGTTTTTGATCCAAATCAGTTGTTGATCAAAATCAGCTGTTTTAAGCTTTTAATACGAACAGCTGTTTTTGTGCCCTGATACAAATATGTCTTCTTCTTCCTTAAGATTGACCTTCCATATGATTAACATAGAAACTTTGAGGGCCACTGGGGCGTAGCCCTAATGTCCTAGGACCTGGGTAAATGGCCTAAAACCTTCCCTGGGTTAACCTGTGTAACTATGCAAAATTTCAAAGCAATCGGATGGACGGTTTGGTAACGCATAAAGGACAAACAGACGGACATACATTGAATTTTATATATATAGATTACAAGATTAAATAATTATATAAGATTATATAATTGCACCATGGATTTATTAATAACACTTGTTTTGTTGGCCAACCTTAACACTAAGTCAAATTAAATAATAAAAATAATGGCGTTTAATAATTTTCAGAGACGTCTATCATTTAAGAAGAAAAAAAAGTCTTTTTTTTTATTTAGAAAGAAATCCTTTGAGGATTGTTGTTCCAAACAAAAATTTGCTAGCTGTCCCATCGAAGTTATTTAATTAAAAGAAATTTACATACAGCCTTTATCAGATTATTTTTGTATTTTTCTTGTTATAAATTAGCCTTCATTAATACTGATTTTAAAACACAGGTAATTGCTATTCTGGATTATATATAATTTATCTGTTAATAGTCACTGGTATTTCACTAAGTTGGAGTTTTACACTAACAGTTCTTTTGAAGGCAGATATTTTCAAAAAATAGGTTATTCAGTTTTGTAGGTCATTGTTGCACCAGTTGTAAACTATGAAACTAAATACAACATAATTTTAGTTTCAGAACCAAAAGGTTAAGTGCAAAAAATCATGTGCAAAACAGAATTGTAATATTATGCAAGAAACTGAATGTCTGTTCGTGCAAGAAACTGTATGGTAACATATCTCTTATATAAAATGCAATGTCCTGACTGATGATCAACGCAGAGCCGATTCTATTAAAGCTAGAGACTTGAAATTTGGAAGGTACATCCGTCCAATAATGTAGAGGCGTACTAAGAAAGGATTTTGCAAAATTTTGAATTTAAAGGGTAGAAAATGCGAAAATTCATCCCTCCCATAAGCAGCCATATAACAGATGAAACAGCTGATTCGTATTTATTAATGTGTTATTCTGGTTACTATGGTGATAATTCCAAACTCTTTCAAAAATAAACGGTACCAGGCACTGGCACATACTTTCTCACAAACATATTTAAATTATTAAACGTCACGGTGACTTGTAGGGTGGGGTAGGAGAGGTGATTTTGTATTAAAGTTGTTTTCCCATAAAAATCCATAAAATAACGGAAAAACCAACTTTTCTCAAAAACGGCTCGAACGATTTTGATTAAAATTTTACAGTTTATAGTACTATAGGTCCCTAATAAACTATAAAATTTTAATCAAAATCGTTAGAGCCGTTTTTGAGAAAAGTTGATTTTTCCGTTATTTTAAGGGTTTTTATGGGAAAATTACCCTTTAGGCTCTAGGTCTGATAACATCCACACAGACACACAGACACACACACAGACATCACTCCGAAAACCACTTTTTTAGGTTCAGGGGGACCCAAAACGGATATTTCCACCAAAAACTCAAACTCGAAAATTTTGACGAATACAATACTTTCTCCATATACTATGGTATAGGGGGAGAAAGTAAAAAGTGTGTTGATTTTATAATAATAGGCCTAACCTAAAATTGTGTTAAACCTTTTGGCCAAATAAGCTATTCTATTTATAATGTGTAACAATAATATAATGTTAAATTGTAATATTAGATGTTTGAATTATTATATTTCATATGTTTTAAAGGCCTAACCTAAAATTGTATTAAACTTTTGATTCAAATCAGTTGTTTTATTAATTATGTGTAACAATCATTAGGCCTATGTTGAATTACACGGGATACGAATTACAGGATGTTGAATTACACGGGATACGAATTACAGACTTTCAAAGTTTAAAATTAAGCAATAGCGAAGCATTGCCGGGTCCACTAGTTGTTTTATAAAATTAATAACAGAAAATTTGAACAGAGACCACTACTCTACTAATATGTTTCTCCTTCATATAGGCACAAAAGACTACTATATTTTAAACTGAAATTTGCTGAAGGCTTATAGGCTGTATCATAGGGTTAAAAGAAATGGCTGTATAGGTTAAATTTACTTATGGATTAACAAAATTATTCTGTAACTGCAGATATATAATTATAGTTAAAATTTACAACAGTACAAATTAATATAGCAACTCAGATGGAAATATAATTAAAAATTTGTTTAAATCGTTAGCTGGTAATTGATGTCATAGTGTTTAAACGTATTCACATGTTTTGCAAGTAACGAAACTTGACTGTCAGCTTTACAATATGAATGACTTTCGCGACATCACTGTTTTTCATTTATCGCACTTTGTAAAGGACTATTTTTAATTAAAAAAAAACTAGTTTACGTTTCACTTCGCATTTTACAAACGTTTAGGTTGCCATGAGGTTTTCAAGTCTTTCATGTCGGTCGCTGAACGAAGGTCTGTACAAGTTCAAGGTTAATTATAAAGAGAATGACTAAAGGACGATTACATAAGTTACAGATATCAGCGCATGCGCTTAGCAATGTGATGCGGTGATGCGATATCAGCTGTTTTAGAGTTACGTTCTCTACCCGCTAGATGCCTTGGGCGTTCAGTGTGTTAAGCAGGGATTTTACTTTTGATTCAACGAGAGTGGATTTTTGCTTCAAATAGTGGCGCGCTATTTAAATAACGGCACAACGTTTAGTAGTATAAAAAAATCACCAAGAACAAAAAAGTCTTAAAATAATTTGTAAAATCCAATATTATTACAAAATATAGGGTGTTCCATAAGAAATTCGAAGAGTAGGCCGGCATATTGGAAAAATGGCGGGTAAAGCATACATTTCAAAACTACCAAATTAAACAGAACTAAAAGTCCAGGGGAGTTTAGGCTACTATGTAAGACGTTCACTGCTACGCAAATTATGTATTTCCATTTTTATTTTTTATATTTACAGCCTAAATGAGTAGAAATACTTTATTTTTTATTTTTGGACCTTCCTACGTAAGAATCACTAATATTTTAAAGTTGACGCACATGTGCATCCATAGCACATAGGCTCAAAAATTGGTACCGTGCGAAGCACGCAATGCTCTGTGCATTGAAAATCCTCCAATACGTGGGTTAGCGTGCGAAGCACGCAATGCATTGTGTATTGAAAAAACTCCCAATAAGCGGGTTGGCGTGCAATGCACTGTGCGTCGGCCGCTTCTCATAGTGTTCAGTGTCAAGCTCACAAGTGCGTCCTTAGCAGTGAACGTGTTTACTTCTTTAATAGCTCTAATATATTTCAAGAGAGACAGCTAGCACACTTATATCAATCATCCTGCATATGGACTTGCAGTATCGTTATAGTTGTTTGTGCTTCTTTTTTTGCTTAAAAAAAATACTAAATATAATTTATTGTTTGAACTTGTAAATACAATTATGTAAACAACTGTTCACTTTCTATATGTTATACAGGACGGTTAAACATCGTGGAAACCCTCCAGGAGACACGCAAAGAATGACAGGTGTCCAAACTCCAAGTCCAAGAAGACGAGGCTGCCTTTTCAGAAACTAACCGGACTGCTATCCTTAAACAGGTAAACATTAAAATAAATAATAACCCTCCCTCTTGTCTTTTAGGGTAAGTTTTTAGTTTTCTTTTCATCTAAGTTCTTTAAAATGCAACGGGAGCGGTATACTAAATTATTAATAATTGAATGTGCTACATTAAGCAGCTGTTTGCTCCAATATTTCTATTAATAGCTGATTTCACACTTTAAAGCAACTATTTTGTATTTTTAACTTTTGGTTAGGTTTTTATTAAAGTGTAGGACCGAGCCTTGCTGGTTCTTTTAACCTTTTATTATAAATGCTGTTATAAAATATAAGAAGTAATTTGATTTAAACATTTAACTTTATTACCATCTTAGCTTTGATGTTATTACTAATCCTACACCTTTATTATAAAGAAAATGTAACAAATTATGTGTATAGAAGGTTCCACGGGTTGGCGTGGTCAGAACGCAAGGATCTCCTCTTAATTATAGCATATATTTAATTATCGAACTTGTCTTGTGAAACTTCATACCATGAAACTTTAAAACAGTAAACAGGTACCTAAATTATATTTACTCATACCTTTGATTATTGTAGTTCGTGCATCACTGAAGATGACGACATTGTCGTTGAAACGCATTTGAGTAAATAAACGATGTGAGATTCTGTGTTCAAGTTTTACTAAGCTTACATCAGCTGACTTCAAATGTATCTCGCAGTACAGATACAATAGCACCTCATAGCCTGGCGTTAAATACAGCAATTTTAAAATCTTCAACTAACACACGTTAATATCCTACGCAGTAATTGGTATGCAAATTATCAACGCCTGCTGTACGGTTGTTGCATTGGGAATTTTAACTCCATTACGTTTTGATTTACAGATAGCCGCAGCCAACTGTATCAGCATGCAATCACGCTTAATGCTGTTTTAATGTGGTTTAATTGGGAATTGCTTGACTTTGGTAAACTGGTTACAAGCCGTATACTCTAACTGTTGTGACGAATTAAAATTGTTTCATATATATATACTATAGTAAAGAAGGAAATTTAAAAGAAAAATATATATTAACAAAATCGAGTACAACAAATGTTTTTATAATAAGGTAATAAATGTCAGTGAACCATTTAGAAATAAGTTAATGAAGCTGATGCTACCTGACGGAATCATATCAAACCTGCCTTGAATAATGGCTAAATACAGAAATTGTACAATCTCCTACACTGCATTAAATATAGTTATGCACATGGGATTTAATGCCCTACCTAATACGAAAACACAGTGAAATTTAAAGATATAGAACAAATAATAAACAATCTATTACCTTTGATTATGGACCTTAATTTATTTGAATGCTAATAGTTTTAATTAGCATCGACGAGTTTAATTGACGATCGAGTGCTTTAACCTAGTGCTTCGTGAACGGTTACCGG
>JAGFPH010004386.1:104709-120542 GCA_018207615.1 Philaenus spumarius | reverse complement strand
CTCTGACGAGTTCGTTAGCCAAAAAATAGAACCTGAGCCGGGGCTGGAGACTGTGTGAACAAATTAAGAAATTATACTAATATATTTCGTACACGGAGGCAGCTAATCAGCGGTAGAGCTGCGCGATAGAGTTATTAATTTTTAAATTGATCCAAAGTTTTTAACTTCTTAATTTCAAAATTTAGTTAAAGATAATTTATTTTGTAGGTTGATTTGTATAAATATGTGTTTATTGTCATATACAATGTTTTACTGTGTGCCACTCTTGTAGGCGTTTTACAAAATTGGAAGGTTTGAGGCCGGGCCGATTACAAAATTTGTACAAGAGCGCACTACCTAGAAAATTTAAGCAACGCCTTTTCTCGCTTACTTAACTGCATTCCTTTGACGTTCACTTCACAAAGGCTAAATTTAATTTGCACAACAAATTGTTTTATAAATTTTGATACCTGAACAATAATTTATTCATAATCCGAAGCCGCGAGGTCGAGATACAAACTCGCAAAGCAAGTTTTCCTCCATGAGCGGGACGAGGGGGGGTTGGGGTGCAAACAAATTCTACTAATATATTTCGTACACACAGACAGGTATTCAGCGCCTTCGTGAGTAGATCAATTTCCCAAATAGTTGGTTGAAACCCTAAAACATGTAAACTTAATTTTGGAAAATATCGCTCAAGTGAGCGTCAGCGGTTTCGTTACGAGGTCGAATTATTGTTTTAACATGTTACTAGACTAAATGAGATCAATTGTTTTCGAAAGAAATGTGGTACATTTCGCACCCTCTCAAGACCGTTCACCGACCAGCGAACCGAGCGGATTCCAATCGAACCAAAAGTGTTAAATTGCTCTAATCGTTTTAATAGGCAGTTAGGTACGGCCTTGAGACCGAGTTCCCAAATTGTCGACCCCCGGGGCGCTCTTCTCGCGGGTCGGGGCTCCGCGTTTGTCTGAAACCGGAGGATTTAATTAGCCACTGAAATCGGAACTATAATCACGGTTCAGTTAAACGCCGGTTTGTTTAACCGGTGGTTAGCTTAACGGGGGGTGGAATGTTTGGATCACGATTCGCAAACTCTTGTTATTACTGTGTTCAGTGCAGAGTCGGTATCTTGAGTAAAAAACAAACAAAATTATGTTCGATTGTTAAGCTCGAGCGGAAAATGATTGTCTGGAAATTGTATTCAGCTTCCACCGTGTAATATTGACAACAGCTTCGGTGCTTTTTTTGCAGAAAGATTGCACATTATTCGTATACATTGGGCGTAAACCCCCAATAGTTTGAAAACCCGAAAAGTTGGGAAATTGATATGTGAGAAATTACTTCAAATTACGAATATTTTTGTTAAACGCGTTACCCAAAGAGTTACTGAAATTTAAAACCAAAACCTTTTAAGTTAAGAAATTGGGATTTTATCGTTGGGATACAACTTTGTCTTTGAACAGAAAAACAAATATTGTCAAGTGTCAACATTCGCAATACGCGACTGAAAAGTGCAACTCCAAAAGAGTTGGGAAAATTTAAATATTTCTTTACCAAATACATAGTAACTTTTGCGGTAATTGCTTACTATTACTTTGTCAGAATCAAATCTTCCTATATTGAGATATGTTTTGTAGGCCTATTTATGTATTTTGAGATATGTACTATAATATATGTACGTTTTCTAACAATGTATTAACATGATTAAAGAGCCAGAAAATTAATTCACCCTTAAAATCGGAAAAAATATAGCCTGAAATCTAACTTATAGTCTCTAATCCCAGTATGTTTCAAGCAAATGTTTCTGTATTGAGCTATGTTATCTATACTAATATTATAAAGAGGTAAATGTGTTTGTTTGTATGTAGGGGATAATCTGTGGAACTATTGAACCGATTGATAAATAGTTTTAGCCTATTCCAGAGTAACATAGGCTATAATTCATTTTGATAGAAACTTTTTTTATTTTAATACTAGTGGACCCAGCAATGCTTCGCTATTGCTTGATTTAATTTAAAGGGTAGTTAAGTTATTCCATTGCATTACATTGACTTAAGTGATCGAATTGCAAAATGGTTTTTATGCCACTTAAGAATATACTAGACACATTTAGATTTATAGTTTGTAAACCTTTTTAGATAATACAGTAAACCTTTTTTTTGCTTTTACCTAATCTAAAAAAACTGATAGTTGTGAAGAATTGTAAAAAACCTGATTCTAAATTAGCCCAATTGGTTGCAAATAAACGTGTTTTGGTTCATTGTAGGTCTAACCTAAAATTATGTTGAGTTTTTGATCCAAATCAGCTGTTTTATATATAAAATGTAACAACCAATGTTTGAATTGAATTAAAATATAGTAGGCCTAGGCATTTTTAGTTGATTTTTGATTTTGTTTGCTTTAAGTTGGTCAATCTAACCTAAAAAAGCTGTTGGTTTTGAATAATAATAAACTGATTATAAATGCTGATTAAAGTTGCTATGGTAATGAATGTAAACAAACATAATTATGTTGCTAAGCTTTTAATACGAACAGCTGTTTTTGTGCACTATGGTCTTGAGTCCATTGAGTCCATACAAAAGAGACTGTTTAGTTTTTCCAAATTTGAAACTTTTTCGGGAAACTTTTCAAATTTTTCTTTATATAAAAACCTAGTTCGGACTATTACGAACATTTAAAAAAAAATAACCAAATTGGTTCAGCTGTTCTCAAGTGATGCGCTTACAAAGGAACAGCAGCAATTCATTTTTATTATATAGATTAATTTTGTAAATTTAGTAGGAAAAATTCTTAGGTTATGCCTAGACTGATGAACCAACACATATTTCTTGAATGTATTACCATAGCAACTAATTGAATAAAATAACAGATAAAACAGCTGTATTTCCATTAACAGCTAACTTTCTAACTTTTAAGCAATTATTTGTATTTCTGACTTTTATTTTTGGTCTTTATTAAAGTGTAGACCTGAGCCTTGCTGGTTCTTTTAACCTGTATTATACCTGCTGTTATAAAATATACGAAATAATGTATAAACTTGTATTCAGTTTTCACAAGAAAAGCCTCTAATGAACATCACCCATTTTTGTAGAATTTGATTTGTACATTTAACATTATTTACCATCTTAGCATTCGGGTTATTATAATCCTACACCATTATTATAAAGAAATTATGATTATGTGTATAGAAGGGCCCAACGGGGTTGGCATGCGGAGCACGCAGGGACTACCCCTAGTATATTTATATATTCGAACAATTAATTCAACAAAATTCAAGGCACGAAAAAAGAAATACAAATGAGTAAATTACTTTAAAAGTCGTCCTCTGATGAAGAACTAGTGTCGCTTGCTGACGGTTCATGACACGCTACTGGAGATTTACTTTCGTCGATGTATAGCCGGCCAATTGCCTTATCTTGTATTGTTTACTGTTCCGGTTCTTCAAACATGTTTATTCGTCTATTTCAGTTCATTAGCGATAAAGGTTATTGTTTACTACTAGTTGGGTTGGTTGGCTTGAAACATACTGGGACTAGATACAGTAGGCCTACTAAAGTTCGAATTTCAGGCTATTTTTTTCTTCTTAATTTTTAGGGTGAATTTATTTTTCCGGGATTTAATTAATGTTAACTCCTTGTTAGAATACAATTACCATTTTTGTAATTAATGTTCTGGGAATTCTTTTCAACTGAAAAGATTACACATTTTTTAACGTTAGGCATATTATACTCAAAATAGCTTATAGAGTTAAATTTTCCTCAGGTATACAGGGGGATAAGTTGAGAAATCTGGTCAAAATTAAATCCCCCCCCCAATAATTTGATATAGCAGCACACACTGGTTGGAAATGAATGAAATAACGATGTACTTAGTTGGTTTTTATTTTCGAAAAGGTGTGCAATAGTAAGTTGCGAACGTTCATCTCTTTTCGGTGAAGTTATTTATAAATAAATTTAGAAAATAACAAAGCTCAAATTATTTTTTTGTGCGGATAATGATAAACGGTAGCCTAGTAATCAGTGATGCAAGGCAATCAGAATACTAAAAGAGCAAAGTTCATATCAAAAGACGATTTCGCTCAATGTTTTTGCGGTAAGCAGGTTTACGCATCTCGTTCTTGACTTTTTCATTTCTGTAGACCCGAATGGGTATTCCTTAACCAATCGCAACTTGGTTATTCATTTCTGATTTTTTTTCTTTTTTTACACTATACCTAATTAATTTCACAATAAATCTAAATGTCTTGAAAATTTATAAAACTATTCTTTAGGTATAATTTCTTAAGCACCTTAAAGGTAAGAACTAAAAACCACGAAGAAATTATTCTGGGGTCAATCAAACTTTTATTAGCGAATTGCCATAGGAAAAATTAGCTATTGCAGTGGCCCTTATGGTAAAACCCAAGGTCGGGAGTAGCAAATGAGCATGGTCCCCAGAACACGTTTTGGGGTGTTATTAAAAATCATATATATATATATGTATATATTTATGTATGTATGTGTGCGCACTCTAACGGACGCATTTTACGTCCGATTTGGACCACATTTGGTAAACAGGTTTGTTTTTTAAGTCGCTTGGACGAGTTGGTTAGCCAAAAAAATTGACCGGAATTAGACAAAATTTTTGTCCGGAAGTAAATTTTGTTGAGATTTTTCGTCCTAGAATTATTATTTTTTTTTAAGTTTTCTTTAACGAAATAGACATACGAAATAATTCTGCACATTTCGTTTTTTACGCGACCTTATAGACCATCTGGTTCCCCAAAAAACAATCAAAACGTAAAATACCGTAAAATTAGGCCTACTACCAGAATTAAATTCACGGCTTTTACCGTGGTGACCGATGGCAATATATTTGGTACATGCTGGCAGTACCTTCGTGAGTAGATCAATTTCCCAAATAGTTGTTTGAAACCCAAAAACATATATAAATTTAATTTTGGAAATTCGCTCAACTCACGTCAGCGGTTCAGCTGGGTGGTCGAATTATTTTTATTCTTGTTTCGCCCAAAGTAAAAACGTGCTAAGAAATGATTGAGTTGACACCTCTGAACGTCAGAAATGTAATGAATTTGCTCTTTCTAGCCTAGTTAAAAATTTGGGGGTTTTGCCAGTCTCCGACCACTCTCTCCGTTGTCCCACCTGAGTAATTTTTCACTGTAAATAATTATTTTTAATGAAATTACTCTTCCGAACTTAGTAATACAGTACTAGAAACACCTCGAGGAAAACGTCTTCACCAATAGAGGTAAATAAAAAATATTTAAAAAATATGCTTTAAAAAAAAACTACTCGTAAAAAATAATGTAGCATAATACAACTACATACACATGTATAAAAACGCATCCCCGTTTATTTAAGAAATTTTGTATTAACTTATTCGTAGACATTACATAATGAATCAGATATATCGATGTACATTATTATTCCTATACTAACAACACAAAACTTAAGTAAAAGTTGTAAACATAACCTAACAGTTCACGTAGTTGTTGATGTATATCAGCTGTTATAATTTAAAGGAAAGAACATTGCGCATGCGCTACACTATTCAGTAACCGTGGACCGTATCAAAGTGAGTTAAGTAAAAGAAGCTATGTGGCACACAGACAGGGTTCCGTAACAACAATTGCCTCTACAAGACCATCGCAGGAAGCAGCGAAGAATGTTTTAATTGCCTTTAGATTTACATACAAATCAAATCCAGGTACTCTGCTATAGTAATCCTACATTCCTTAACTGCGGGGTCTACGTATAGGCTGTCCATACCACTCGATCAGCTGACGTTCCGTGAGTATTTTTACAATAATTTGTTCGGACTTTTGCCACCATATATATAAAGAAAACAAGCTGTGTACCCGTGGCTCGCTACGTTAACCACTTTGGAACTTTAATAACTCGATTAAGGTTCTAACTGTGTCTTGTAGTTGTTTATACGAGCACATTATTACACATGTAATAAACGGTACCAGGAACTGGAACATATTTTCCCACAAACATATACTTAAATTATTAAATAGATTCACTGTGACTTGTAGGGTGGGGTAGGAGAGGTTATTTTTTATTAAAGTAGGAGATTAACTAGTAAATGTTATTATTATTATTATCTAGAGAGAAAACTATTCGATCGATTTCGAACAAATTTGCACAAAACACGTCAATTAGGCCTGTATAGATGCAAGAAAAAAGGTTTTGAAATTTTTTTTAAAAACAACCCCGTTTATGGGCAATAAACCTCCAAAAATCAGTTATTATTATTATTATTAGCTAAACGAGAATTTGTAGAAAGATGCTGTTTTTTGCATATGGTAGGGTACATTAAAGGCTACAAATAAGCCAAATTTTATCAAAATCGTTAAAGCCGTTTTTTTTTTTTAAATAATAACTGATTTTTTAAGGGTTTTTTTCCAAAAAGGGGGTTGTTTTTCAAAATTTTTCAAAACCGTTTTTCGTGCATCTATACAGGCCTACTTGACATGTCTGGTACAAATTAGTTTGAAATCGATCGAATAGTTTTCGCTCTAGCTTTGTATACATACATGCATACATACATACATACATACAGACAGACATTTTGTAAAAAAAACAATTTTTTGGACTCAGGGGCTCCCAAAACGGATATTTCCACAAAAATCTCAACATCGATTTTTTTTAGATCACTATACTTTCTCTATATACTATAGTATAATGAGAAAGTAAAATGTACAGCCCACACGCTTTTTACATTATATTCTGTGCACACGTCAAACATCTAATGGCGTTAGATAATTACATTTTAAAATTTGATAATTTGATAATTTTGCCATATTATTGCGGTTAATAAATATTTTACCACTGAAACAAATTACGAAGATAAAAACGAACACCCTTATACAGGTTTAATAATTACTTCATAAAGGTTACATTTTTGTAGCTTAATGTACAGGAAAATAAGTCGAAACCTTGATCAGCTGTCTGATTATTAAAAGCACGTAGTGAGATTTCACTAATAATAAATCAGCTGTTAGTTGTAAATACAAAACTCATCACAACGGTTTAGAGGCACTTAAGTTTTGAATTATTTAACACATTTAAAGTAATAAAATGGCACATTTAACATTTTGGCGGAGTATGGGAAGGTTAATCTTCAAATTGATATACCAGGTGTCTTAAAAGTCCCACTCCCCCCCTTTAACTTTGTGTTTGTTAAAACAAACAAATATACTTTGGGGAACGATACTAACTTAGCCCAAAGTATCTTTTGAAGCAATCGGAAATTTTGAGTGTCACCTGAAAATGGGGGATTTTGGGGGCAACTCAAAATTATTAAAAGGGGAGTATGGTCATGTGATACCTCATTTTAAATGTATATTTAAAACTAGGAAAATGACATAAAGAAAATAAAAATCGGACCACCCAAAACAAAATGGCGGCCCTAAACGTGTTGAAATAAATCGACATAAAGTTGCTAGTATCTCGAAAAGGAAGTTTTTAGGAAAATTTCAAGAGACAAAAAATGTTTATTTTATAGTGCTTGACCTAAGAAATTGCTTTCAAATCGATTTCGTAAATTTTATTTTTTACAAAATTTTCTAAGATGTAGGAGTTGACTTTAAAATTTACGAAATTTATACATGTTGAGTGGTTCTCCCAAACCAAGGGCGTGCTTCTAGACAAAAATTGTTCCCTATAAATTTAATAATTTGGAGAATTTTCAAAACATTCTATTTTCTAATATTTAACAAACTTAAACGGAGGAAATGTTATATTTTATATATTTGGGAGTATCGATTTGTTTGGGCTTCAAATTGGTGCATTTGTCATTTATAAAAATAGTTCTCCCATTTAAATAACACGGCGTAGTTTTTCAAACGTCAGTTATTTAATGCAGCGATATTTCGGACATTTGTATTTCTTTGTAAATCTGCAGTGTACAAATCTTCGTTTGTACAAATTGGTTGGAAAATAACGACGTAATGCGATAAAGAAGTTCCTTAGCTAATTAATCTACTGGGAGACGCGATCAATATAGATTCGTGCGTAGAATCTGTTGGAAGCTCCCATTCAAAGTGAAGTAAAATAATGACACGTCCTAGGTATCAAATTGAAATCCTCCACGCAGAAGTTCGACAAGATTGATTCGGCTATTAAGTAAGTGAAGCAGTCTTTAGCAGCTGTTTTTTGAATCAGTGGCTTTATTAGAGAATTTCCATAGGAAAGATGAGCTTTTGCAGCGACTCTTATGGTGAAACCTAAGGTTGATGAGCACCGATCATGGGCCCCAGAACAGGTTTTGGAGTGACATTAAAAATGACATATATGTTCGCACTCTAACGGCCGCATGTTTAGTCAGATTTGGTCGAAATTTGGTACACACGTTGGTTGTCTGTGTCTAGGCCACTCGGACAAGTTCGTTAGCCAAAAAATCCAACAGCCGGAAGTAATTATTTTTTGAGATTTTTCATAATTTTTTGGGGCTGTATCTAAAACAATAAATGTAGAATATTATTCTGCACATATGTTTTTTTACACAACCTTATAGCTCGCTTGGTTCCACCCAAAATCGATCAAAACGTAAAATACCATAAAAGTACCCGGTTCAAATCCACGTGGGATTTTACCGTGGTGTCATCTTCTGATCCGAGACCGACGGCCGAGTTTGTACGCTGCGAGCGAAGCGAAGCAGTCCATAACCCGAGGCCGTAAGGTCAAGGTGTAAACTAGCAAAACGAGTTTGTCCGCTGTCCGTTGCTAGTGGAACAAAGGAGCGCGTGAATCGAAGCTGGAGGCTTAGGTGTAAACAAATTCTACCAATACATTTCGTACACATAGGCAGCTATTCAGCGCCTTCACGAGTAGATCAATTTCACAAATAGTTGGTCAAAACCCTAAAACATATAAACTTAATTTTGGAAATTCGCTCAACTCACGCTAGCGGTTCAGCTGCGTGTTGTATTGTTTTTATTCCAAATCGGTTAGGTTCTATTAAAGCCCTTATTCAGTCCAACAAAGTGTGTTCTATTAATTTCTGTCGTAACGACTGAAATTAGTCGTTACGGGAATTATTCCGACCGAGCGTTCTAAAAATAATTCGATCCAACCGGCCCCCATTCTTCAAACCGATGCCGCTCTCGAACCAAAATCGATTGCTTTTAAGACCGATTTTTTCAGACTCGAAACATTTGAAGTCTACCCCGAGGGTAACCGTTTAACCTGTGTAATTATTTCTTACCCGAAGCCTATTATCTGGGAGCCAAGGGGGCGTAGCCCTGCCTCTAGACACAACAGAGTGGATGCCGCCGGGCAAGCAATCAGAGCGGGCCGAGAGGGTATAGTTCGGGTTTTTTTATTTTAACTCTTACATATTTTCGACCGCGCAGGAATAGACGAAAGAAAAAAACAATATGGAAAGTGGAGTTTTACGTCATCAAAAATAATACGTACTAGTGTATTGTAATTTAAAAAGCTTAAAATTTGTATGTTTTAAAGAGATTTATAGAATCAACTTTAACATTTTTGAGTTCATAAGAACCTTTTATTACAACATTCCAGAACTACTAAACTCTTTGGAAAATTTGTCGAAAATTGCTATATTTGAAAGTATACTGGTTAAATGCCCATTTTACTTTGACCTTTTCACCAAAATTATAAGTTACTACTAACTGAAACGCGTGTACCGCACCCTTGCACACATCTACAGTGTTGAAGAAGTCCCGGACCCCGTAAATAATTCTAAAACGAATAGAGATACAAATTTGAAATTTTAATCATGCACACAGATGATAAGATTCTACATTTCAGCGTGGCTAAAAAAATTATCCACCATCTTGGATCCGCCATTTTTTAATGTAACTTTCATTTTTTTTTTAATGGGAAGGAGGTCATGTGATACATTATTTCGATGTAGAATTTCAAGAAAAAACCAACGGTGAAATTTGCACATCCATTTCTATAACCGATTAAAAATGGCGGCAAAAAAACAAAAAAATCGTGTTTTCCGATTTTGCCCCATTTTACTGTACTATTTTTTAATACTAATTATTATTCTTTTTGGATTCAGAATTCAATAAGCTTTCAAACGATATGCCACACAACTGTATTTGGTTGAACGACTCGAAATCAATTTTGAAAAAATCAAAATGGCTGTAACTCAAAATTTTAAATTACTCCCAAACAATCGGAATCGGATGATGGATAATAGTTAAGTTATGTGTAATCATTGGTTTGTTCAACCCGGCATACTATACCAAGGCAGTAAACATAGCAATATTGTATGTAAATTTCTGTCATTATCTTTAACTTAGCTATTATCCTTCATCCGATTGGGTTGAAAGTTACACCATCAGATAGGGAATCAAAAGGGCCACAAGAAAGGTATCTTGACATTTTTCGTTAAAATGTACGGTTTTTGAGTAATTTAGGTTTGAAAATTTCAAATAGCCACCATTTTGAAACGCATAATTTTATAGTATCGATTATTTTTCTTGAGATATATCATTGGTAGGTCAAATTTGAACTCAATCAGTCAAACCGTTCTCTAGATTTGAATTATTTTGTACAAAAACAAAATGGCGGATATATGGAAAACAAAGTTTTTTCGGGCCTATGTTTATTTAAACTTTTTCTTTTCTTATTTTGACCCATAGAACCATTCCCCGAAGTTTGATCCCGTAATTACTGTATAATAGAAAAAGTCTGCCTGTATGTACGACGATGTACGTATTTTCGCTTATTCTTTTCCCATACATTTAGATCCACCTGTGTAGGACAAGTTTAAGGACTAATATGCCTCAGTGTTACAAAAAAAAAAAAATCATATTTTTCTGGACAAATGACACAACCATACGGATGACTTTATCTACTGTTAAAAGATTATTACAACACACTCTAACTTAAAGTCATTCCATAAATTCTTAAATAGAAGAAAGCGTTTAATGTCCAATGGAAATTCTTGTGGCGTCATAGGATCATCCCACAATGTTACGTACTTCACTCAATTCATTGCAATGCCTAAATAAAATAACTTTATTTTAGATTAATAAAGCAGGCGAACAGTTTTTTTTTTACAGAATACACGTTTAAATAAAGTAGGAGAACAGTATTGTACCAAGAAAATATACTGTTTAAAATATACAAGATAATATGTAGGCGAAATCGATTTTACTTTACTAAAAGAATACAATTTAATAAAGTAGGCGAACACTATTGTACCAAGAGAACATACTGCTTAAAGACAAATTCTTATATGTAACTGTTTTGCACTAGTAACATTCTCATTTTAATAAAGTAGACGAACATGTCTGTACCAATAGAATACACTACCTATATTAAGTATGCGAACGAACAGTTTTGTAGTGAGAGATTTTTTTAAATAAAGTCGGCGAACATTTTTGTAGTAACAGAATATTATTATACTGTTTAGTGTAGGTGAAATCGTTTAAATTCAGAGAATATACTGTTTAATAAATTAGGCGAAAGTTATTTACGTGTTTTTTTTTCTACACTCAGCGCGGAGAAAGCATTACGCAGTTGCGGTTCAGCAAAATTAAATCATTGTGTTACGTCAGTGATGTCCACACATCCTGGTAGTGATTCATTGGTCACTATAAATACGTCACTAACTCGTCCGCGCGTCCACTTACTGTTAATTTCACTTGTGGTAGTACACCTTTGCATTTTTAACGGAAAAAGGAAATGTTATCAATAAAACATTTAGGCTACTTAAAACAGTGTTTTATTATTATCATCTTTTGGGTGGTTCTTTTGTATTAATTTGTCTTGCGTATTGTCTAAAGTAAAAAGAGTAAAATTATTCAGTTATTAGGCCTACTGCTGGTTTGAAAAACTTCTGGTTTGTAGTAAGAGAAGTTTTATTAAAGTAGGCGAACATTTTTGTACAAACAGAATATATACTGCTTGCACTATTAAATCCTACTAAATACTAATATGAAGCTGTTTTGCACTAATGAATTCTCGTTTTAATAAAGTAGGCGAACGAACTGTTTTTTTTAATAAGAGATTGTACATCACAAAACTGTCCGTAAAGGCATTACAAACGTTACCTTACGTGGCAGTAACACAGAATATCTATTTTTAGGTTACGAAATCATTGCCCCCAAAATGTATAGTTAAGTATTTGTAGTACTCGAGTTAGTTTGCTTTAAAACTATGTACAATTTTTATCTAGACAACTTTATCCGTTCAGATAGTCACACGAGTGATCCTAAAAAATAATATATTAGTGAATTATAAAATGTACAGCTCAGCTGTTGAAAATTGTCCTTGCCGTTTTACATCAACAGCTGATTCCATACTTAGGAATTTACTCCTCTGATTTATTAGATTTTTTTTATGTTAATAAATAATTCTGCGGAATTTTAAATACAAACACGACATATGAGTTACTAACCTTAATCATTTGATCTGGACGTGTATTTACTATCATTTATCAACACAGCTTTGAAGATATGTTTACACCGACGCCATTGGCAAACGTCAAAGCAAAATTAGGAGTGATAATGAACCTATGTATATAAACAAAGAACAACAACATTTTACGTGAAAGATTTATTTGCTGTAACAGTTTCTTCTAGTTCAAATTGGATCGTTAAAACACCGAGCTGTATAACAATTGTTGTAATCGTAGATCTCCTACTTAAATATTATAAAGTAGGCGAGCAGGGTTTTCCTTATTTTTACTCACAGTTCAGATATAGTAATATGACGTGTGATATAAAACGAACGCGCTTAACTTACGTCATTGTTTGTCTGTTTGTCCACATCCTGAGGCAAATGATTCATTGTCGACAATATTAACAAGTCTGCTCGCCCGCTTGGCTCGAGGCTCAAGGACAATAGAAACCTTTATGTATTTGCCATGAGATAATTTCACCTGCTTAAACCCAATCATTCAATAAAGTAGGAGAGGGGTTGGCTCTGAATATCGCACAAGGTTAAATTAAAATTAATCCACAGCATCTTTAAAAGTAAAATAATTTTACAATGTTGCCTTCAAATATCAAAACAAACTAATATCACCGGCTGACTCGTGCAATTGATTTTATTTTTTGAAAAGTGGTTTGCCTTACAAAAGTTATGTTTTTCTTATCAGAAATGTTTTTAAGATTAACATTTTATATGGTTAAGCAGAATCTTAATTTTATACTGAACAAAAAAAAATCGATTTGTAAAAATGGGTGTTATCTTTTTAGTTACTAGGAGAAGTAACAATAATTATTTAATAACATTTTATACTAAATTTAAAATATCGTAAGCAATAAACCACCATCGTATTCTATTACGCTATATTATTCCTAACTTCTAACCGGTTATTTCACGGTGAAGATGACCAGGCGCGTGGCAAGACGCGTGTATCTTAACTTCACGCTACGGTACGCTACGCTGGTCACGCATTCTTACTGACCTCACGTAGTCACGCCAATCTACGTCTCATCCAACAGTGTGCGCGCGCATGTTGCAACAAGCCACTCAATTAGCGCGCAAACAATTATTGTAGGTACGTTGAGGGGATTGCATCTTATTACCGAGGAGTTCCCGTAGCTGTTAGTAATTAGTAATTAATATAGTTTTATATTTGTTAGTAAGAGAATTTAATGCCGTTTTTTTTATTAAATCGGGAGAACGATATGTGAAACGATGAGATATTTTAAACGAGAACGATTTGTTAAATGAATCAATATAGTTTTATAATTTCTAAAAAGAGAATTTAATGCGGCACTGTTGTTATTAAAGCGTAAGAAAGATATATGTGAAACGATGGGTTTTTAAAGTAGGAGAACGATTTGTTAAATAAATTTATTATTACAATAGGCTATTTAAAAAAAATAATAATAAAACTAGGTAAAACTAATAAGCGAAACAGAGTTTAGGAGTCTTCAATAAAATTACTGATAAACGGTAGCATAATTATTAATTAAAAAACAAAAAATACCGCCATCTTTTCCATACCGACATTATTATTCATGACATATTAAAATATATCGGATCAGAGGAATGCGGGTTTCACTCGCGCTTCTAGAATTCCGTAATGCTAGATGTTTCCCAAGTTTTACAAAAAATGTTATTAATATCGTTTAAAGTAATAGTCCCCAGACAACCTACAGAACTAAATTACTTAATGTGTGTATAATGTATACTGTAGGGGGTATATTTATAAATATATTATTATAGGGAGTGTTTCTGTAATGCAAAGCGATAACCAAGACTTGGGGGTGGTTACATGGGTCAAAATAAAGATAATGTTCCTAAAAATATATGACCTAAAACGGTTCTTTTAAGCAGCTAAATGTGTAAGTTATCTTTTACTAAATAATGTTTATCTCTAGAACTTCTTAAAATGATAGTACAGTATACGCTTGTACCCGTTTTTAAAGTTATACTATTCGCTAGGAAATTAAACGGCAAAAATTCCTTTTTAACGTTTTTTTAGTTATTTTCATTAAAATCTTAGTTTGTTTCTTTGATATATTTTAATGATATGGTCTCCATTCTCTGCAATGCATACTAATGGACGCTTACTGATAACATTTGCTCCGCACGGTTTACATTAATATTCTTTAAACAACAACTCTTTATATACCAGCATTGAAATCTCCAAATGAGTAAATTAATTTATATAGGCAATCACTTTAATTAAACAAGTATTTCAAGTAGGTGAGTAGTCATGTTGTAAATATTTTTTTTTACCAAATAACGAAATCTTTTGAAAGAGAAATCCCTAAAAAAGTAGATACAAAGTGCAATTTTCAGAA
This sequence comes from Philaenus spumarius, assembly GCA_018207615.1. Taxonomy (NCBI): domain Eukaryota; kingdom Metazoa; phylum Arthropoda; class Insecta; order Hemiptera; family Aphrophoridae; genus Philaenus; species Philaenus spumarius. Next base: position 105,811 of record JAGFPH010004386.1, on the reverse strand, counting down.
AACCTACTAAAAGTCAAATAACGTTCAATTTAGACTCGCAAGCTAGTTCCGCTTGCTTGCTCGATAGTTTGGTCTTCCCCCCTATCATCATTGTACCGTAAATAAAAACAATCACAATTCAAGAACAATCAAATCCTTTTTTCAAAAGCTCATGCAGCTTGCAAGGTCAGAACAGAGTTGTCGACAGAAAAAAAGTGGTTTCTACGCTGTCGCCGCTGTGGAACCGTCACAGTCCGCGGAGCGTGGCGCTCCTCTTAGACCGTCCACCAGAAGATCGGCTTCGAGAAGTAACGGACAGGCTGTTAACTTGGATTTCATCATAAAATAACAATATTGCAGTGATTTGTATTATTAAAACTTTTCCTGATGTTTTAAGCACTATGGTTAAGTTTCATGACGCTTTTATAAAAAAACTTCTGCAGTGATTAAAAATGTAATTCATTACCAAAGCTGCTATACACTCCAATGTTTCGCTTAAACTGTGTTTTGAATGTGTTGCGAGGCCAAATTATTAAGCAAAAGTCTAACTAAGTTTGCGAGTTGTGGATCTAATAAACAGGTAAGGTAGATCTAATCCGAAGTCGGGTGGGTGGGGTGAGTGGGTTGTTTAACTATATTAGCTCAGTGCATCTGTGCACAGCCTACCCTTACTCTACGTGCGAGGGTGAAATTTAATCTAAAGTAAGGGAAATCCGACTTCATTCTCTGAAATGGAACGCAGTCGTCCCCTTTACGGAGTGTCCCTTAAACTTAAACCGATAATTGCGTTAAGACGCTGCTACAGTCGAGTATAGGTTTAATCGGCCTTACAAACTATGCAGGTGATCTTAAAACACGAAATATAATTAATTAGGTTAATATGAGTGTTTTGGTCAATTAAGCAGGAGAACAGGGTTCAAATATGATTAAGAGGTCGAATGAACAATTAAGCAGGAGAACAAAACTTTAAGCCTAATTAAGTGGGCGAATATGAGTGTATTTTTCATTTAAGCAGAAGAACAGAGTTCAAATATTATTAAGAGAACAAAAGAAAAATAAGCAGGAGAACAAAACTTTAAACCTAATTAAATGGGGGTATATGAGTGTATTTTTCATTTAAGCA